>JAQBSW010013913.1:0-12788 GCA_029291075.1 Eudiplozoon nipponicum
AAGGGACATCCTTGTCGAACCCCTGTGTGCAGACTGAATTCATCCGATTCTTCTCCGTAAACACGTACTCTGGCTTTGGTGGCTGCATAGTAGGCCTTGATCAGATTGACGAGTTTTATGGGCATACCGTCGAGCAGCATGATGTTCCATAGGGAGTCGCGATCAACAGAGTCAAAAGCAGCTCGAAAGTCAATAAAACAAGCGACGGTTGGTTGTTGAAATTCGTTGCGATGTTCCAAAACTCGCCGTAATGTAAAGATCTGATCAACACAGCCTTTGCCTGGGCGGAATCCACCCTGATTGGGACGGGTACGGACATGCCGCTCATTACAGAAGCGGTTCAATAGAATCGACGCCAACAGCTTGGATGCGGTGTTGAGAAGACTGATAACACGGTAGTTTTCGCACCTTGATCTATCACCCTTTTTGGGAAACGGTAGCAGGATTGACATTCCGAAGTCTGACGGGCATGCTTCTTGTTCCCAGATAGAAGAGAACAGTCGATGGATTGATGGCAGTAGTGCGCCTATACAGGCCTTGTAGATCTCTGCAGGAATTCCATCTTCACCTGGGGATTTCTTGCTCTTCATGCGCTGGATGGTCGTAGCGATCTCAACCTCAGTTGGGGAAGAGCAGTCCACATCGTAGCTGGGTGTAGATGTTGCAGGTGGTTGCGGTGGGGAGCGGCCACTGTATGGTCGGTTCAATAACTGCGAAAAATGTTCAACCCATCTTGCGATTTTGCCATTGACATCAGAAATCAAGTCTCCTGTTGCGCTGCGTAGAATTGTCTCTGCATTGCGCTTACCGGATGCTTTACGTATAAGACGGAAGAGACCCCCGAAATCACCGACGTTTGCAGCCGATTCCATGGCGGAAGCCATTTCATCCCAGTACTGCTTACGGTCAGCCCGAGCAGACCTCGTGGTTTCACGTCTCAGGTGGCGATAATTAGGCGCGTTATTCATCCGGGCATCTCTTGCTTTTTGTGACGCCCGTATCGTGCGTTCAGAGATCCAGTCTTTATGGTGACTTTTGATGGTTCCGAGCGTTTCAAGCGCAGCTTGCTGAGTAGAGAGTTTCAAGTTATTCCATTGATGCTCCACATTGGTTTTATCTACGGCATGAGTTCCACTCGTCAGCGGAAGTCAACTTTGCAGTGATTGAGGCAGATAGCGCTGTACAACGGGATGGGTCCGTTAGAGCAGCAACATTCAGGCGTTTCGTAGGTTGACGGCGCCGTCGGGACTTGAGATGAAGCCTCAATTTGGCACGTACTAGAGTGTGGTCGGACCCTCCTCGGCTGCCAGTTTCAGCTCCTCGGTATGACCTGCAATCTTCGACAGAAGACATCCAACGCGACCGTACCAGAATGTAGTCGATCTGATTGGCTGTGTGACCATCGTTTGAATACCAGGTGAGCAAATGCTTCCGAGGGTGTTGGAAACTCGTATTGGTTACGCACATATGGTTGACTTCTGCAAATTTGATAAGTCGTGCTCCGTTCTCGCAGCGCTCACCTAGACCAAACTTTTCCAGTATGTGTCTGGTGGATGAGTCAGAAGGTCCTGTTCGTGCGTTCCAGTCACCAGCAACAAACAGTATGTCGCCTCTGGAAATTCCGTTGATGGTCTCTTGCAATTGGTCGTAGAACTCATCTTTCACATCTGAATCAGCTGCGAGGGTTGGTGCGTAGACGGCTACGACTGTGATGTTAAAAGGTTTCCCTCTCAGTCGGACCGTTGCGATCCTCGGTGATACAGGATTCCAAGCCAGCATGGCTCTCTGCGCTGTAGGACCAAGTAAAATGGCTACACCGTGTTGTCCGGACCCGTCAACTGGTCCGCTGTGATGCATCAAGTATGTTGATTCTGCCGACGGTACTTTTATCTTCGTTGATCCCGTGCCGGGCAGTCGGACTTCAGACAGGCATGCAACTTCAATCTGGTAGTCATATAAAGATTTGGCCGTGATTGCTTGGCTGCCGATATCAAGCAATGTTCGAACATTCCAACACCCGAAATAAATAGGTGTTTTCGCGCTGATAAAACCAGATAGTTTTTCACTTGACACCTTAGCCTCTGGGGGAGCACAGGGCGCGTCGCTTGCCGGGGACGCCGTAGTATGAACGGTATTCATAGATTGTGACATTTTCATGGAGTTTCTTGGGAATTTGGTACAAGTGGTGTCCCCTCACCACTCGGCTTTTTGATCGAGGACGCACCTCTAGCCTTTGCACATTCAAGCGCAGTCTGCAAGGCAGCAGTAAATAGTATGGTTGCCGGTGGCTGTTGAGAGCTCATTCGCCATTCGGAAGTACGGGGTACTGTCCAGGAGTCCATGTAATCCTGTGGCTGTTGTCCCCTTTTGTGGCGGGGAACACACGCCGAGTCATGGTGCCGTCGTCGGGCTCATGTGGTATTTTATAGGAGATCCGATTGCCGGTCGGAAATCCACCACGCCCTGGTGACACCACCGCCATAGCCCCGTTAGCCCATGTACGATCGATCATCGAAACATGGTTGACACCGTCGTACCACGTTGAGGAGGGGATGGTCTTTACGACGGGATTGGGGATGGTTAGTTGGAACTTTGGGTCTAAATGTATGCCATATTAGCTCCACTTGAAAGGGGAAAAATAGACTAACCAAGTTACAGTAATTATTACATAACTAAAATTTGTGCGTAGGGTAGTGTGTGGCATGGTGGCTCAGTGGTTTGAGCACTAGATTCCGAAGCAAGCGTGCACAGGTTCGAGCTCTGTCCGCGGTAAATGCTGGCCAGTACGTGATGAGTTCCCAATAAGGACGAAACTGGTCTACTGGATGAACTAAACTTTCTACACCATAGAATTCTTAGTTTATACTGACAAAATGCATGTACTTAATGGATCAGGTGTTTATAATCGCAGACTTGTCTCGATCAGGTAGTTTGTTATGAAGAGATGATTTCCTACTTTTCAGTAGTTTCTCGCTTTGTCTTTTGTCCTAGACTATGACAAATGATTGAAAACGTGGTCTCTCAAACTGACGTATTTGAGTAACAAATTCAGAAACATTTTTTAAAATTTTGCTCGGATATCATTTATTATGAACGTTAGACTTTTCTGATAGGATGTGTCAGGTGACGAAGGCGTCCAGCTTATCAATGAAAACCGAAATTTTTCAATTCTTTCGCAAAAAACTTTGAAGATGTTCAGCTCTGCTACAATGTCTGTAGAATATACATGATTTCACTTCCTTTGTTTATCTACATCTGAGTTTGAAAATGTTATTCGGCTGAAATACAGTGCTTGAAGTATATTCAGCTTTCAAGTATGTAAATAATTTATTCTCGGGTATGAGTTGACAGAAAGATTGTTCGGAATTGTAATTCTCATTTTGGTAAAGACTTTAGCATAAATTTACTATATCCATCAGGTTGGTGTCATGTACAGACTCGAAGCCATAGTGTTAGTATCGGTACTCATCGATTTCAAAAAGGTATCAGTTACTAACACAATAGCCATAGTGTTAGTATCCTTTACAGACTCGGTATATATATTATATAGAGTGAGTTAGCGTTGAAGTCGCATTGTCAAGACTTTATATGATGTTAGCTTCACTACTGCAGGTTTACACATTCGTCTAGGAGATTGTACCGTCCTATTATCCCACATTCCTCTCCCAAATATATAGTGGTTAAAGGGCGTAATACCGGCTCCTACTGATGAGTCGCCAGTAAGCACGAAACGAATGTGCATGAGATTATACTTTCCGTTCATGCTGCCTTTGGTTTATCCTTCTGGTCACAACTGAACTAATTTGTTACTAGGTTCGCAAAACCTAATACATACTTGAACTAATTTGTTACTAGATTCGCAACACCTAATACATACTGAATTTTTTACTAATTTGCGCAACACCTAATACACAATTGCATGTGTATTAGTTTCCCGCAACAAACAGTATTTAACTGTTATATATGCAATTATTATTCAATGAATTTATTTTTTCTAAATCTAAACAAGACGGTCTACTTATTTTGTGATACTATATTCAAATCACGATAATCTTATGATTAACAGCCCACTGAACGTAATAAATCACACATACACACACACACACAGATATATATATATATATATATATATATATATATATATACTGAATTTATGAATTATGGGGACAACAAATTGATTACTTTAATCAATGTTGCGATCTTGATATAAACAAATGACCCATTATGTACATACACTTGGCAGTATAAACTAACTAAAATCATGTGCGAACTTGTTTTTTTTATTTAGCTACGGATGATGGAAGCTGCACATAACTGCTTCCGCTGTGCGCGGCTCTTTTTCGTATTATTGTTTTTGCGTTGATGCATGTGGAGAAAATTATTTAAAGAACCGACGATACGAATTCAAATTAAATCGATAAAGTAGTTAGTGGTCTCAAACAATAAAATAAACCAATTGTCACACGTGCGGCTACCACGATCAGTATGCCAAAATAATGGACGCTGAACAGCGCGAACTGTCGGGCAGTACACATTGAAATGCCAAACATTTGCGTGCGCGACGCTATTCAATTTGCGAATGGAGTAAAATAGCACAAAGTGAAGAATAGAAAGAAATCCATTTACACTTACTCCTGTCAAAAAACCGTCAACTTCCCGTGTAAGTTCAGTAAATTTTGTCACATAACCTTCCAAATACCTACAAGCGATCCATTACAAGTGCGAAATCCCTCTGCACGATGTTAGTCCAAAAGGAACATACACCGAAAGCAGAGATGAGCTAGAAATTAAATTCTTTGCCACCGGGCTGTGTCAATTTACCCACTAGAGAAAGTGGATACAAAATTTAACCAACAGAATAATGTAAATCTATTCTGAAGTAATTTAATGTAAATAACTCTCGGTGTTTAAATCAACTTTAAAAGAAAATGGCTACTCCGAATGCTTCGTTGAAGCAAAAATTAATTTGGAACAGCTGAAAAAAGCTATGAAGCCATACCCCCATCAAAAGGCAATATATGTCAATTTACTCTTAAAGCGAACACACCATCGGAAATATTTACTCGAGGAATTTGAAAAAAATGAATTAATTGATGTACAAACACACGACTGATGGTTGATTAAATGCCAAATCGCCTGTTAAGCATACATTTCAAGGAAAAAAAAACAATAAACCTGATGACGAACATTCCAACTATGTTGATTTGTTCGAATGCAATAGCTAGTCAATGCGCTACATAGGCTGGACAGGCCGAGCATTAACGCAGCAAATTCAGGAGCATTTTATACTAGGGAAAGCTGGCAAAGTAGAGCACCATTTCGCATTAGTTGAACTCATAAATGACAAGAGTACTCCGAATCAGTCGGTCGTTCAGGTTTTGATCGGGGCACTATACAAAAATGAGATACGCAATGTGAAAGCTGTCATTTGCAACGTCCGCAATCGTTATATATTATTCAAATCCAGTTTGCGAGCTTGAAGTAATCAAGAATCATATTGTATTTAACCAATCGACAAACAACATAATAAAACTACCGCCAGCCGCAACACACTGACGCGTGTCGAGCTTCCATGATCATCATCAGATTACGAAGGCAAACTAACTATCGAGGATCAATCCGCATTGAATATATATGGAAATCAAATTTAGATATGCGGCTCTCACCTCTAGAAGTCTCGTCTACATTGAATTTGACTGGAAATGTTGGCTGCACAATTTCTATGCAGTCACAAACATTAACTGTTTGCAGCTTTTCTTGATACCACCAAACGCGCAATCAATTGTTGTTAAATTGTATTGCCTATATATGTATATCTGGCGAAAGCTGGAAACAATTAATGTTCGTGACTGCATAGAAATTGTGCAGCCGGCATTTCCAGTCGAGTTCAATGTATGCGAGACTGCTGAAGGTTAGAGCCGCTTATTTAACATTGATTTCTATATATATTCAATGCTGTTTGATCCTCGATAGTCAGTTTGCCGTCGTACTCTGATGATGATCATGGAAGGTCGAAACGCGTCAGTGCGTTGCAGCTGGCGGTAGTTTTGTTATGTTGTTCGACAACTGGTTAAATACAATGAGATTGGTGTTTACTTCAAGCTCGCAAACTTGATTTAAATAATTGTTACCACCACCCGCGCAATCAATTATTGTTTAAATTGTATTGCCTATATATGTATATGTGGCGAAAGCTGCAAACAGTTAATGTTCGTGACTGCATAGAAATTGTGCAGCCGACATTTCCAGTCAAGTTCAATGTATGCAAGACTGCTAGAGGTGAGAGCCGCATATCTAAATTTGATTTCCATATATATTCAATGCGGTTTGATCCTCGATAGTCAGTTTGCCGTCGTACTCTGATGATGATCAAGGTAGGTCGAAACGCGTCAGTGCGTTGCGGCGGGCGGTAGTTTTGTTATGTTGTTCGACGACTGGTTAAATACAATGGGATTGGTGTTTACTTCAAGCTCGCAAACTTGATTTAAAGAATTGTTACCACCACCCGCGCAAACAATTATTGTTAAATTGTATTGCCTATATATGTATATGTGGCGAAAGCTGCAAACAGTTAATGTTCGTGACTGCATAGAAATTGTGCAGCCGACATTTCCAGTCAAGTTCAATGTATGCGAGACTGCTAGAGGTGAGAGCCGCATATCTAAATTTGATTTCCATATATATTCAATGCGGTTTGATCCTCGATAGTCAGTTTGCCGTCGTACTCTGATGATGATCATGGAAGGTCGAAACGCGTCAGTGCGTTGCGGCTGGCGGTAGTTTTGTTATGTTGTTCGACGACTGGTTAAATACAATGGGATTGGTGTTTACTTCAAGCTCGCAAACTTGATTTAAAGAGTTAATGTTCGTGACTGCATAGAAATTGTGCAGCCGACATTTCCAGTCAAGTTCAATGTATGCAAGACTGCTAGATGTGAGAGCCGCATATCTGAATTTGATTTCCATATATATTCAATGCGGTTTGATCCTCGATAGTCAGTTTGCCGTCGTACTCTGATGATGATCATGGAAGGTCGAAACGCGTCAGTGCGTTGCAGCTGGCAGTAGTTTTGTTACGTTGTTCGATGACTGGTTAAATACAATGGGATTGGTGTTTACTTCAAGCTCGCAAACTTGATTTAAAGAAATGTTACCACCACCCGCGCAATTAATTCTTGTTTAAATTGTATTGCCTATATATGTATATGTGGCGAAAGCTGCAAACAGTTAATGTTCGTGACTGCATAGAAATTGTGCAGCCGACATTTCCAGTCAAATTCAATGTATGCAAGACTGCTAGATGTGAGAGCCGCATATCTAGATTTGATTTTCATATATATTCAATGCGGTTTGATCCTCGATAGTCAGTTTGCCGTCGTACTCTGATGATGATCATGGAAGATCGAACGCGGCAGTGTGTTGCGGCTGGCGGTAGTTATGTTATGTTGTTCGAAGACTGGTTAAATACAATGGGGTTGGTGTTTTCTTCAAGCTCGCAAACTTGATTTAAAGCATTGTTACCACCACCCGCGCAATCAATTATTGTTAAATTGTTTATATGGTGTTTGTAACCAATTTTTAGACATACGACGCCACACAAGGTGATTAAAATACTTGCCAATTGTATTTATGGCGTTCTAAAAGTAGACTTAAATGTAATTTTGGTTAAATGAGCATTAAGAATAGAAAAAAGATAAAAAACCTTTGTTTTTCTAAACCTACATAATATTAATATGAATATATTTTAACCAATTTAAAAATAACAATTGCATTGATAGTAGAATTAACAACTGTAAAAATGTAAACATCAAAATTTAAAAAAAAATTATTGTTACGCTAATATTATAACACAAATTTTATTGTCATCACTTCCAATATAAATACTATTATCATTAATTTATTTCCAAATTTAACATTTATACCATTACTTTAATTACTGGAAACTTTTATTTTTACCTTTTAGTAAATTTGTTCTTGAAATAATAATATCTTTTCCTTTTTAAATTATTTTAATCTTACTTTATACATGAGAAAATATTTTTTTTCAACTATTTATTTTTACAAACATTTTCAATTGGATAATTGTACTAAACCAGACCCCAATAATTAAATTCATGATGTAAGCAATAAATTAACCTATTTTATTATTAAGTTTTTATTGTTGATCATTTGATGCGGCATAAACTGAACAAATGAATGTATGAAACTCGTAGTAATTGAATTTGCTACATTCCAAAAATCAGCATTGAATTGCAATTAAATGGGATGGATCGTAATGAGGTCGGGTCTTGTCCGAAATTGTGGCAGACCATTTTACGCGCTACTTGCATAGTAAATGAATATGGAAAGTAATTTATAAACCACGAAGTGATTTAATTGGACGAGCAGTGCTTTGAAAAACATCAACATTATTTTTTCATTAGCCCGTTAATTGCAGAATATTTATGTTCATATATTGCTGTGTGCCCGTGTTTCCCAAGTTTTTGCTAATATATGCGTATATGTGTCTGTTATCTCCATATTTCTTAAACGTTGTAGCATAAGGGTATATATATGTATAAATATATATATATATATATATATATATATATATATATATATATATATATATATATGTATATATACCATGCAGTGTAATGCAGGCATTTGACCAGTATGAAATTTAAACAGGCAAATTACTTTTATTGCAAGCGTGTACTAATCCATGTGTTGTAATTAGTTCAATTTTTTTTCTAGTTCACATGCTAGACAACCGATTGGCTATGCCGTTTTGCACAATCATTGCTTCGTCCTAGATGTGCACTAAAGTTTTATTCAACGTTGTGATTTTTTACTTGGCCCAATCCTATCCAGCCCTTAATTTGCTTTGATTCGTTTGGAATCTATGTCACCAGATCCAGCTGTTTCATGTATCTTGTGAAGTATGTGACACTTTGATTGGGAACATCTTCTTTCGTGTTTGGCTTTCCGCTTAGATATGACCAACTGACGCCCAGCTCTGCAATTATGCGCGATTATACACTTTCGGCACGACGCGTGTCATGCTCACATATAACATATGTCTGAGCAAGATGGCTTCGGCGCTCAACAAGTATTGATCAAGCGAACTTCATATATTTGAGTGATTCGACTTAACTTTCAATTCAATCATAAGGAAAATTTCGCGGTGGATTTTAATTACTTGTGTACACATTAAATTGGATACCGCCTTCGGTTTTTTATTCAAAACAGTTAGGCCTCATTTGAGTAAATCTATTTCAACAAACTATATTTGCTTAAAGCTATTGTGATTATTCATCAAAAAGAGAAATATTAGGATAAATAAATTCTATAGTTAGATTAAATATAAATTGCTCGATTAATTGATGCAATGTAAAAATTTTGTGGTAATAATGGTGTAAATTATTCTTAACTACGATTTGGAATTATAACGGATTTATATAAAAACGATTAATTTAATATTCACTCGGTCGAAATGCGACAATGTATGTGCATAACCGAGATTTCTGAAACGCTTATTTATTCTCGTGACAACATTTAATCTGAAAAGATTAATGCGTTGAAAAAGCACAAGTTCCTACCCATTCCTTCACCAAACTGATTATTTTTTGAAACAGCAATGGATAATACATATTTTGTTTGGCTACGTTTTTCTATCTTTGGATCTATTTTTATGTATATGAAGAAAGAAAAAAACGATATTTTAACTCTACTCGATCAGAATCAGCAATTCTACTACGATAATTTCATGAAAATAACTTTTTATTCTACAAAATTGTTTCGGTTGGTGCTGCTGTATTTTGCCGAGATTATTGAAGGAATTACTTTGTTTGAAAGGCAATTTGGATATATATGCAATAACAAACCTCTTAATAATTGAGCATTTTGGGTTTATGGGTGTTTCGAGTGTAATGACGTGTTGTTTTAATACAAACTGGTAGATAGACGATATATGAAAATTTGACTTCAGCTGCAGTTGCTTAATTTTGTAAGGTATCCTTATACTATCCTATTTACTGTGAAGATAATTTATTGAAGCCTATATTACTCCATTGTGACTTAAACCCTTTTTAAATTAAACATATCATCTAATTGAAAATAGTAGGCAGAGTATACGCCGGTGCATACACAGAGAATTCCTGCCATTTCGGTGCACATTTTTTTGGCACTTATCCACAAAAAGCGTCTTTACATGACGCCTTTTAGTTGCCTCCGTGTTGGTCAAAATCCTTACGGTGGATTGAACAGGAATACGGTCCAACTGAGACTAGATGAATAACAGTCATTTTAGACATGCACCAAGCAACACAAATGGCGATGAATTTTTAATTTATCACGACAGCGTTGATGTTAGCTTAGAAATTTTTCAAGTAATGGGGCATCCTTTTCATGTGCTAACACCGGCTATCGAAAATGATTTTCAATTCAGATTGGGTTTAATCGTGTTTTTGCCAAAAACGGTTGGGTTGATTAAAAACAACTGGCCTCATTTGGAACATTGTTCTGGATGCCAACTTAATCATTTTGCCTATTCCAGTTGCCAAAATGTGCAATTATTTATGTTAATTGCAGTATTTATACAACTTGTTATATCCTTGTACATAAGACCCAAAATACTCCAAGGCATACGACTAGCTTCATACGTTTACGGTCTTGGTGTCGAAGAAATCCTGCAAAAGCCTAAACCAAGTGGTCGGATGAGACTTCATGACTATCATTTAAAATGTATACAATATTTCAGTTTTTGCTTTAAAATCAGTTTGCAAAACAAAAGATTCCAGTCCTTGAGGTTTTCATCTGACGCAAGCAGTTTGAGCCGTTGCCTATTAATTAGGTATTCATTTTCTATTCTGAATTGTCAATTCGATTACAACTCATCAAATAAGCGTGTAGCTATTCACACACCATTAACAATATTGAAGTTAAAAAACCAACCTCACGCACCTCAAAATCCTAAATACAATTTAAATTTCTACGTTTTACAGAAGAATCACTTGTTTATCATTAAATTTCCTACATATTTTCTGGTAACTAATTTGCGAAATGTTGAATTGTCAAAGACTAACGTATGGATTTCTATAAAACGCAGCTTAAAATGCAGAACATTCCTCACAGAAGAATCAGGTAAATTTGATAAAGATAATACACTCTCAAGGCTAATGTGTTGGCACGACTCTGTTATTGAGTCACTGCCTATGCAGGATCGTAGAAACTTGTTAAAGGTCGGTAGTTCTTTCAGTTTAGAACGACATCCTTATCCAGAAAGGCAGTGTTTTCTGAATGCTTTGGATGCACGCATTTACAACTGCTTGATTTTGCTGGCAAAGCAAGATATACGACGTGCATTAACACATTTTCTTGTTCACAATGATAAAGGCATTGAAATCGGTAAATGTCAACAGTCAAAAACACTTTACACAACAATTGAATCCTTGTTTGAATATCAAATTTGGTCATTGGTATTGTCCCTAGTCAGCAGCGGACAAAATTGCCGAGAAGTTCGTCAAATGGGTAGCAGTCCCGGTGTCAGTGCTGTTACCAGTAGCAGCAGCCCTCCTGACATAGCTTTTGGTTACCTCGAGAAACTAAATTCGAACAATGATGACAATCAATTGTTAGTCGCGAATAAAGCACATAAAGTAAGCGGCAACTCGTCAATTTCCCGCAATATCTGTAACACACTGACAAGCCCATCCCTAGTACAGCAGCGTTCGAGCGAATCGCACGACTCGACAAACAGTAACAGTAGTGCCTCTGCCCATTTTCAAGCATATCCGGCTGGGGGAAACAGAAGTCCTGGTTCATCACACTTCTTCTACGGATCAGTGGGAACGGCCGCAACAGGAGCCCGATGTGGCGGCCAGAAAACCCAAAATGGCCAACAGTTTCTGGGACCAGAAAGCTGCGTTGGTCAAAGGTCACCTGAAACTTGTAGCGGATTAGGAACTGATTCTTCAGCCATATCGATCCCGTTTATTTCTGATCTTCGATCAACAAATCTGTTGGAATATGCGCATGATTCAGGACAAGCTGAAGAGCATAAAACCTCCCAGTTTGGCACAACTTCTGAATTGTCGACATCGCCTATTTCAAATGTATATAATGAGAGGTTTAGCACGATATGTGATAATGTTACACATTGTGAGCTATATGATCCTACAACTTCCGCTGCGGAGAATTATGAAGATGACATATGTACAGGCATCGAAGCGATTAACGCTAATACGGAAGGAAAAGTCATCGACGAATATCTCCGACATGAATACGATGTAAATCAAATAGTATTCAAAGAAGCAAATTTGAGAAGATCTTCAAGTTACGAGGTAATTATTTAAAGAGTTATAAATAAATTTTCTTCGAAAATATTCAAATATATATACGCCTGTAAACATAAATAGATTGCTATTAATTCAGTTCCATTAGGAAAACCTATGAGTTATTAAATAGAAGAAAATTAATTCAATTCAGCCTATATTAAAACATTTCTTTAAATCAAGTTTGCGAGCTTGAAGTAAACACCAATCCCATTGTACTTAACCAGTCGTCGAACAACATAACAAAACTACCGCCAGCCGCAACGCACTGACGCGTTTCGACCTTCCATGACCATCATCAGAGTACGACGGCAAACTGACTATCGAGGATCAAACCGCATTGAATATATATGGAAATCAAATTTAGATATACGGCTCTCACATCTAGCGGTCTTGCATACATTGAACTTGACTGGAAATGTCGGCTGCACAATTTCTATGCAGTCACGAACAGAAACTGTTTGCAGCTTTCGC
>JAQBSW010013914.1:0-12785 GCA_029291075.1 Eudiplozoon nipponicum
GATTTTATATAGAATTTTGCTCGCATAACGAGCATCTATTTAATAAAACAAATTTCTAAACATTAATTAATTTATGTAGACTTCAGCTCGAAGTCTGCTTTTATCTTTGGGCTAACTGCTTCATTCTTAGACGGGCGCTTCTGCGAGGATTTTCTGTTGAATTCATGTCAGCACTTGATAGGACCCTTGGTGCGTTCTCAGTCTCACAGTTCGCTATTGCAATATCTTTGCCCCCTCCGGAGTCAGCGTTGGCAACCTGCGTCACCTCGTTATCTATCGGGCATGTTATTGGCAAATATATTTTGTTCAGCTTTCACATTTTCCACACGATATGGCCCATCATTGACAGCCTGCAGTACCTTGAGCTCCATCTTCGCGATCATGACATAACCGCCGACACTTGGGTGAGAGCGTCTAGGTTTTCTTGCATAGGTTTGTCGCTGTGTGGCACTTATATATTCAGTTAACTGATTTAGGCGCTCCTAAATATCCGCTATGGGGCAGCGCCTATGGGATCCTGGGATTACGTTTTCAACTGGCAGTCTAATATGTCCTCCATTGTCTATGATTGTTGTGCGAATCCTGTACTTGTTGATAAATAAATCGCATGAACAGCACTCTCAAGGATCCCGGGCTTTTGTGGCACAAACTTCGCAATACCTCATTCATCGTCCGGTGAGCTTGTTCAACTGTCGCTTTGGTCTGCTGGTGGTAAGTAATTTATGTCAAGTTCCTCGCGCTAATGATTAAATTTCTCAACTCAAACTGGTAACAATAATTTGTAGTGAACCAAATCAACTGAGCCATCGCTCTTCTAAGCTGTTTGTAATCTATTTTATTGTTATTTTCTTCACTGGTAAAAATCTGCTCATCAGTTATACTTATCTAACATGGAAACAAATAGGCTACCCTGCTATGAGCTACCGGCAGTGGACCTACCAGATCAAGACGCAGAAACTAGTGCTTTATGGTCGGCAAAGATGTCTATATGTTTATCGTTGAAGAAATATCTAAACTTTCGTAGTGCCCATTGTACGGCCAGTAATTTCTTTTCGGTGACCGTATTGTTTTGTTCCGATTTTGTGAATTTGCAACCAATATATTGCGCTGGACGTCCGTCCGTTTTTAACTCTCCTCTTATGCCAATATCTGATGGGTTTGTACCAATTGTCATACTACCAACGAGAAAAATTAAAACAGTTACGTCCATTAATTTCTGTATACATAGGGTAAATGCTACCTTGAGCCTTCTCTGTTAATTTAGACAAGGGTTGTTGTGTAACCGCCATCACTGTGAGATATGGTCTAAAAACCTTGATAGGCTGCACTTTTGAATCTAATGGCATACATCGCTCCGCTGAGGCGAAGTAACCTAGTAAACCCACTTGCCGAACGATCTGAACTTTTTCTGGATTAAAATTTAATCGCCATACTACTGCTTTGGCCATCTTCTGCAGCCTAATATGTAATTCGTGTTCAGTAGTAAGCCATATGGTAACAGCGTCAATGTAAGCTTTTGTACAGGATAAGTCGGGCACGAAACTTTGCACTTTCGGTGCGTTGTGAAGACCACACGATACCCGATTGAATTGTAAATGACCTTGGTGTACCTTCACCGTTAACTTCTATCCCTGTTTTAGGTCAAGTACGGAAAACCATTTGCCTCCTGGTAGCTGTAGAAACAGATCACAAATTGCCGGCATGGGATACGGGTGAGGTTGAATCACTGAGTTGAATTTCCTGAAATTTCTCGTCGGTCGGTGCGTACCGTCATTTTTCGTAACGTAAATCAGGCCGGCTTCTATCATCTATTGCGTTGCCCGAGTCGCTGATGCTAATTTCTTTGGAGTAGCACCATATACATTTGGTGTTTCGTAATCTTTATTTAATTCTAACCATAGTGTAAAGCGGTCGAACGTCGGTCCTGGACACTCGCTGCAGTCAGGAAGTTGGACTCTGTCCTAAACTCTTTCCATCAGCCGTGCAGACAACTGGTCTCCCCCTGCAACTTAAGGGTACATATCAATTTCATGGAATTTATGCTTTCCAGCCTCGATAGGCATAGTACTCGATAAAACAAAAGACATATGGAAGGTACTTTCATTTATTAATAATTCCCTGTCCAATTCGTTCTTCGCCACTATCGACGCTCCGGTAGGTTTTACGTTGTTTAACCATGAAGTCTTTGGTAATATCAATAAAACAGCTACAATATTCAATTTTCTTGCTATTGGCTGTCCGTTGAAGAGTTCTCAAAATTTAACTTTGATAAAACTCCTATGTTGCAACGTTTCCCATACTTCGTTATCTTCGAAGGCCATCTGATTTTGAACACTTTTTTATGTTTCTTAGCTTATGTTCTTTAGATCGATAAGTGTGAGGCGCCAAAGGTTTTATATTTTGGGCATGATCTCGACTATTCTTATTGGTGAGATTGTGAACTCTATTTCGCGATTGAACTGGCCGTTCACTAAAAGCACTTTACTGACTTTGCTGCGCTTTAGTTTATTATTCTTCAAAGCTGATGTCTTTATATATTGCTTCCACGCCAATGGCTGTCACTGACTTTTGCGGACTTGCTTATTATGCCGCGCAGTATTTAAGTAAGGTATGTCGCTCCTGCAGGATGTTGAAAGGTAACTCATTCGTGAGGTCACAGCTGCAAATACGTTGGTCATCATGGCCGAACTTTGAAGGATATGAATTCTTTATTCCAGGCCTCCCGGGGCGCAGGATTTTGCCCGTGCCTGGTAGAATCCAGCAGCATAAACAAAATGGCCTCATGCGGTTGCAAACCGGGCAAAGACTCTGTTATCTTGCACAACCACTTATTGATGCGTGCCATGGTATGAAGAGGCTTCTCATTCACTAATGGTTTCAGTCTGGACAATTCTGAAATGACCTACTTGGGCCTGGCTCGGAATGGCCTATCCCTCATCTTTTATATTATTCATACGACAGGTCGGTAAGCAATTCTAACTGGACTGCAAATGTCCGGTCAAATATTTCCAGAACAGCCATGCACAAAATCGGTGCTTCTAATGTAAGTACTTGTGCTCGAACTAAGGCTTCAATTTATTCGAACCAAAACTGTGGCCTTTCTGTTGACGGTCGGATAAAGCTCGTCGATTTGGACGTCAACTGGAGCGTATATCTTTCTCATTCCTCTTTGGTGCAGTCTCTATTGTATACTTTATCTATATTGGTTGGGTCGTTCTTGCGATTTCTCTCAGAATTTATTATTTGTGTGTCATACAGCTGAGACTTAATTATCCCTATCAGGCAGTAAATGTGTTCATTTGTGCAATCAATTCTCTCACTATTTTTTTTCTAATTCGTCAGATGCCCTTTCTTATCTTCACGATCGTGTTTTATTTTTACTCTATTATATATAGGATTTTGCTTGTATAAAGCGCATCGATTTAATAAAACAAAATTCCAATATTTATTATTTGATGTACACACCTCTGGCCCCAAGCCTGCTTCCATCATTGTGCTGGCTGCTTCATCAAAATTCATGCGCTTCTGCGAGGATTTTCTGTTGAAATAATGTCTGCCCTAGATAAGACCCTTTGTTCATTATTTTTCTTAAATGTGGCCATTGCCACAGCTTACAAGACAAGTAAATCCTGCGTTTGATCGTTATGTCACATAAATCCACTGCATGTTACCTGCGTATTGCGCGCGGGTGTGTATTATTATTGAACAAAACCCTATTAATTATAATTAAAATTGCAGTTCAAGAAATTTCAATTAAAACTGCTTGAAATAACCAGACATTGTTGCTAAAATCATAGTTAAGAGAAATATTTTGTAAAACCAGAATTAGACTATTTGACCTTAAAGAGAACCATATTTGTCAAAATTGAATTTCGTTGGGTTCTAACGTGGAGCCGCGTGTTACATAAACCCCATCGTCAATGAAAATAAGTACACAATGAAGGGGCTAACCTTACAGGAGCTGTTATTGCTCTGCCGTAAAGAGTAAATACTGGTTTAGGCTCTCTCGACAATGACTCTGGTTCCTCTATATCTCGCAGCGGCGTGAAGGCGTCAGTTGGCTCTGTTGCTAGTGAGATGTTGGGCGTTCAGCCCGTGGTAAGCCAAACTGTCTAGAATCCTGTTATCCATATTGTTGTTGACGAAGAACCATTTGCAGCTATCAAAATCTGCGTTTATAAATTGGACCATGTTGCTGACGTGTAGGATAGATCGGCTGATTCTGAGCGTTATATTGTAGAAAACTACGTAGTGGAAACAGAAATGCCGGATCGTTCATCGTTATTTCAGTTTCAGAGCACGATCGGACTAGTTCGCCGGGCAGCCGTAGACATTCGCCAAATACCATTTCAGCGAAACTACATTTGATCGGCTCACGAGGTCTTCTACGCATTGATAGGAGTACTTTCGGTAAAGCCGCAAGCCAATTTTGTCCTGGGCTAGCCTTGAGCACCGCTTTCAGTTGTCGGTGTGGCCTTTCGACGAAACCATTTGCTCTTGGATTGCGAGCCACGGTCACGGAGTGTTTAACACTATAGTATTGCTGTAGGGCTGCGAACTCTTCGCCGAAGAACTGTGCGCCACGATCGGTTGTCACTTCAGCTGGAGCACCAAATCGAGCGATCCAATTGAGCTCTAAAGCATAACTGACAGTTTCTTGCTTCATGTCTGGCAGTGGTATGGCCCCATAACATCGAGTGGTGCGATCCCGTATTGACAATAGATATCGCATATTTTTCACGGCAGGTAAGGTAACCAGATCAACGTGCATGTGCGTAAACCGGACTTTGGGCACTTGAATGACTTGTGGCACCGTTTTAGTGTGCCTCGTCACTTTGCATTTCTGACATTCTAGACATTTAAATACCGTTTGTTGCGAAGAACTAATATATATGCAAGTATGTATTGGGTGTTTCGAACCTAGTAACAAATTAGTTCAGTTGTGACCAGAAGGATAAACCAAAAGCAGCATGAACGGAAAGTATAATCTCGTGCACATTCGTTCCATCCTTACTGGCGACTCATCAGTAGGACCCGGTATTACACTCTTTAACCACCATATATTTGGTCAAAGAATGTGGAACAATAGGAAGGTACAATCTCCTAGACGAATGTGTAAACCTGCAGTAGTGAAGCTAACATCATATAAAGTCTACGACAACGCGACTTCAACGCTAACTCACACTATAAAATATATATACAGAGTCTGTAAAGGATACTAACACTATGGCTATTGTGTTAGTAACTGATACCTTTTTGAAATCGATGAGTACCGGATACTAACACTATGGTTTCCGAGTCGGTACTGATACCAACCTGATGGATATAAATTTATGCTAAAGTTCACCCAAATTGAGAATTACAACAATTTCCGAACACCTGTTACTCCAGTTAAACCATACACTCTAGCCTTCATCGATATCAGTTATCACATTTCGCGGTAAGCATGATATCATTCAATTCAATATATTACAGTTAAATACTGTTTGTTGCGAAGAACTAATATATATGCAAGTATGTATTAGTTAGCTTCACTATTACAGGTTTACACATTCGTCTAGGAGATTGTACAGTCCTATTATTCCACATTCTTCTACCAAATATATAGTGGTTAAAGGGCGTAATACCGGCTCCTACTGATGAGTCGCCAGTAAGCACGAAACGAATGTGCATGAGATTATACTTTGCGTTCATGCTGCCTTTGGTTTATCCTTCTGGTCACAACTGAACTAATTTGTTACTAGATTCGCAAAACCTAATACATACTTGCATATATATTAGTTCTTCCCAACAAACAGTATTTAACTGTAATATATTGAATTGAATGATGTCATGCTTACCGCGAAATGTGATAACTGATATCGACGAAGGCCAGAATGTATGGTTTAACTGGAATAACAGGTGTTCGGAAATTGTTGTAATTCTCAATTTGGGTGAACTTTAGCATAAATTTATATCCATCAGGTTGGTATCATGTACCGTCTCGGAAACCATAGTGTTAGTATCCGGTACTCATCGATTTCAAAAAAGGTATCAGTTACTAACACAATAGCCATAGTGTTAGTATCCTTTACAGACTCGGTATATATATTATAGTGTGAGTTAGCATTGAAGTCGTATTGTCGTTGACTTCAGATTATGTTAGCTTCACTACTACAGGTTTACACATTCGTCTAGGAGATTGTACCGTCCTATTATTCCACATTCTTTGACCAAATATATAGTGGTTAAAGGGCGTAATACCGGCTCCTACTGATGAGTTGCCAGTAAGCACAAAACGAATGTGCATGAGATTACACTTTCCGTTCATGCTGCCTTTGGTTTATCCTTCTGGTCACAATTGAACTAATTCTAGACATTGTTTTGACCACATCTTGATATCTCGCCGCATGCCAGGCCAAAAAAACGTTCTGGATAGAATTTCCACTGATGCTTCACCAGATGGGTGGCTCATTGAATGGTAGACTTCGAAGATCTTTTGACGGAGTTTTTCAGGTATAAACGGCCAAGGGCCCACGCCAGTTATTTCACACTGCAGCAGAGTTCCTTCATAATCAAGTTTTTTCAGTCAATTGACATCAAATGTCCGAAGTGCTGGATCATCTTGCTGAGCTGCTTGAAATTCCTGAGTGCTTATAGGTGAAGGACACAATATTGAAGCACAAAGATCTGCAGGACGGCTTAGGGAGTCTGCGACCACATTTTCTGATCCTTTGAAATGAGTGACTTCATATTCATACTCGTTTATTCGTGTAAGTTGTGAGTTGACGCACCGTAAATAGAGGCAGATGGTCTGTGTAGATCTGGAACTTTCGGCCATCCAGATAGGTGTGGAAGTGTAGGATCGACCGGTAGATTGCGAGTAACTCTTTCCCTAATGTATCATATCGCGTCTCGCGGGGTTGTAGTTTTTGCTAATAGAAAGCGATAGTTTGTTGTATTCCATTGTTGGATTGTTGAAATACTGCGCCTATGGCAACGCCGGATGCGTCAGTTATCAATTCAAAAGGTTAAAACCAATCCGGGGAATGTAGCATGGTCGCTTTGCATAGGGCCCTTTTGGCATCCTCGTAAGCCTGCATGTGGTCCACGTTGGGCTGAATCGGTTGTGATTTCTTGATGAAAGAGCTTTCTGGCACGAGATATTTGTGAAGAGGTGCCAGAGTCTTGGCAAGGCAGGGTACAAATCGAGAAAAGTAGTTCATCTTGCTCAAGAATCGTCGTAATGTCCGAACAGTGGTTGGAGGCTGTAGATCTTGAATAGCACGAACCTTAGTAGGTATTGGTATCATGCTTTCTTCGGAATTTTGATGACCACGGAATTCAATTGATTTCTGTGCAAGTCGGAGGCTATAGTCTGCTAGGCGTGTGAGCAGGATCTCAATATGTTGTATATGTTCGGTCATTGAGTTGGAGAATACCAGGATGTCTTCTAGATATGGAATTACAAATGGTAGACCATCTAGTATTTCGTTCATAACGCATTGGAATGTTTGCGAGGCAATCTTGAAACCGAAAGGCATATAGTGATATTCGTGTGTGCCACATCCGGTGAATCTGAGTGCAGTATATGATCCGGAGTCTTTCTCCATCGGCACTTGATAGTAGGCTTCCACTAAATCGGGTTTTGAATACACAGTATGACCGATAGCAGATCTGAGTAGGTCAGCTGGATTTGGCAGGATGTACGAATCAGACTGTGTGCAAGAATTGAGAAAACGATAATCCCCGCACACCCTGAATGTTGCTGGTTCACTCTTTGTTACTACTACCACAGGCGGCGCAAAAGGTGAGCTGGATCGTGTACAAATGCCTTGTTGACGTAGCATGGCAAATTCTTGCTCGGCGGCCTTACGTTTGTGTGGTGCCAATGGACGTGCTCGTGGAGGATGAGGAAGTGGTTTCGATTAGATGATACGATGAGGTGTGATGGCACGCTTCCTCTTGAGATCGGGCAAGAAGGTGATAGGTTTGAAGATTTCTTCATGACGTTTCAGAACATCGCCCAGTTGCGGTACATGAGCAACTTAAGGAATAAGCTGTATGGATGAGACTGCTTCGGCGCGAGTCGTATGTTTTAACGCTGATGTAAGCAATTGATTGTCTGCAGTGCGTATCTCTCGTGTTCTTGGACGGATGGTTAGGTCGAAGTGTTCGAGAAAGTCGCGTCCAATGATGTTTCTTGTCGTGTTGGCGATGATGAACGAATATTTGAAACATATTTTTGATTTGGAGAAAGAGATTGTATGTACTCGTACCCAAAACTTCGCTATGTTGGAGCCATTCGCGCAGGTCAGACTGTTGGTGTCGACTGGGTTGGTTGGTTCAAGATAATTGTGGCGTAGTGAGCTTACATCTGATCCAGTGTGTATGAGAAATAATTCGCCAGAGGCTGCGTCACGGATGAGAAAGGATGTTGATAGTGGCAACTGACGATTAGAATGGTTGCTGGCATTTGAGCGTTTGAAGCATGACTGACTGGAGCCGTCGCTGTAAAGACAATAGTTTGATTGCGCTCTATCGCGAAAGCAACGTGCTTCGAGCCATCAGATGTGGAGCGGCCAACAATCTTGGGGTGCTCAGCCTCTTCTGCCGCCGAGGATGCTGACCCCACCCGTCTACCGAACCTTCCATGGGCAGATCCTCCTGAGTTGTTAAGGGTGACCGCGCCCACTTGAACGTCGCGTCTGTGCGCGGGAATGTGCAGCCGTTTCTGAGGCAATAACGTGTGGAGTGGCCATAGCTGCGGTGATTCGGACACCACTGACACTGTGGAACTTTGGCCCGGCCTCTCGATGTCGACCTCCTGGAGCTATTCCGGGACGGTGGTCGACGCTGCTCACGCCTGCTCTGGTCGCGTCTATTATGGACGGCATCGATTGAGACCAAATTTGGCCTGACGGTGAGGTTTTCCAGCAGGCTGATGAGGCGTTCATTCTTGACATTTTTTCCGGCTGATGATGCGGTGGGTTGTGATTCGAACAGTCTTGAGGTGTGTAAAATGTGTAAGTCTTGAGGTGATGTGGCCTTTCTCTTGGGCAGGTGAGCTGTAGTGGTGTTTCTTCCACCACTTGTCTAGACGTGCCGGAAAAACGTCGTCTTGTACTTCGAGGGATTCGCGCAGGAACAAGGCCATCTCTTGTAGTGCCGGCAGGAGATTCTCTATGAACAGTCGCATTACTATTTCTTGGGCAGGTTGAATTCTAAGGCTTTGTGCTCCATCTCCCTAAATAGCTCAGAAGGCGTGCGGCTACCTAGGGACATCTGGCTCATTAATTCTGTAAGCCTGTCTTCTCGATCTGGTGTCAAACGCTGCTTGACGGCGCGTTGCAGGCTCTGCCATGGCTGCGCACATGTGCCCTCAGTGTATTGATGCAGTATATCTTTGAGTCCGCGTCTGAAAGACATTGGGATCGTCTCCCAAGCCCTCAAAAATATTTGAGCTCCTCGTCTGTTATATTGGACACCTTGGCCAATAAAGTAACATCGTCGACCCACGTCGTCAAGGTAGTCTGGATCGAATTGACATATTTTATACTGTGTCCATGTGTTGGTGGGCCTGTTTCTGGGCTCCCCACCGGGCTTCCTGCATTTTCTGAACTGGAACTTATGCGTATGAGTTTTGTCGAGAATAGATGGCAGTGTAACATCGTCCTCACCCGTCATCGCGCGGCTGTGTTCGAGCATTTTAATCTCGAGAGGGTGTTTTTCTGTGATATGTGTCTTAGAGTTTACTTTCCTTCGTGGCATTCATCCAAAGTGCTTCTATTTCTCAAAATCGAGATATTTATTAATTCTTTGCTGGTTGTGAGTTCGTCGAACCGGGGCACCATTTATGTAGGGGACTATTGTGAGATTAATTATTCCCTATATTGGTTTGGTAGCGGCTGTCGAGATCCGTGCACATGATTAATCCCCGGCTTTTTCCCGATGAGTGATGAGAGAAGACTAATGCGAATGATCACAATAGCACCGCGTCTGAAATCATAAGTAGTCCAAATTGACCGTGCTATAGACGGCAATAAAATTAATTTTTAACACAAATGAATGTCTTAAACACCAGTCACAGTCAAACTAAATTGTCCGTACTCTAGACGGCAAAAAGTACGAACATTGTTCACAAAGTTGAATGTCTTATGCACAAGTCACAGATAAACAAAATTGTCCGTGCAATAAACGGTAGCAAAATGAACGCTGTTTATAAAGTTGCATATCTTGCACACAAGCAATTATTCTTTCACAAATGTCTGAATTGAAATGAATATATGCAACAGATTGAAAGTACATGATGATATGAACATAGTCACTGTTAAATGTTGTCACTGAAAATAAATGGATAAAATTCGTGTAAAGACTTCAATGACAAAAATTCACAAATAATTAGTTCACTGTTTGCTATGTTTTTAACTTACGTCATTATAATAATCCATTGTTCTCCGAAATTCGGATAGGCATAGTTAAATGCGAACAGTAAATCCCTTGCGTAAACTGCGAATAATCCAACTGAGAGAAATAAATCCACTGTGACACAATAATCCACCGCATGTTCCATGCGTATTTCGCGCGGGTGTGTTTATTTAATAAACAACCCTCTTAATTACAAATAAAATTGCAGTTCAAGAAATCTCAATTAAAACCGCTTGAAACTAACAGGGATTGTTTCTAAAATCACAGAGAAGTGCAATATTTTGTAAGAACAGAGTTAGATTATTTGACCTTAAGGAGAACTATATTTGTCAAAATCGAACATCGTTGGGTTGTAACGCGGAGCCGCGTGTTACAACTGTAACGACACAAATCAATCGCCGACATATTGCGTAAATTAAATTCAAATTTATTTACGTTGCACCAATGAGAAAAAAGCAAATTGCCGTTTAACCACGTTTAACCACGTTTAACCAATAGTA
This sequence comes from Eudiplozoon nipponicum, assembly GCA_029291075.1. Lineage (NCBI taxonomy): Eukaryota > Metazoa > Platyhelminthes > Monogenea > Mazocraeidea > Diplozoidae > Eudiplozoon > Eudiplozoon nipponicum. The sequence goes on from JAQBSW010013914.1 coordinate 10,908, forward strand.
TGCAAGTACACATATTGCATGCTATTTAAGCACGGTAATTTACCATGCAAGTCAGTTGTGGCATTTGCCTTCTACCTGCTTCACGCGTGTGCGTTCTGTCGGCTGTCAATACGTGTGCGCTCTGTCGGCTGTCAATACCTACGCTGGTGATTTGATAGTTTCACCAACAACTAACTACATCCGTGACTCATCTTGTTGCGGGATACCGGAGAGACGAGCCAATTGAGTGCAGGACCTGCAGGACACCATCCACAACGCGATCACAGCTCAACCACGGGAGCGACAACTCAACCAGAGTCCACCCAAGGCTCTAGGACATCTTCAACTCTGAAGACTTCAAGTGAACGCATTACCCGGCCCTCTTAAGGGCCCCCATATCAGTAACTAATCTCTATTCAGAGCACCTTAACCGAGTTTGTAACGTCGTACGGCATTAACTTGAAGCCGGGGCGTTTACAAAATTGGCGACCGCGCCAGGATATTGATTATTGTTCTGATTTTTTTGGTATAAATAAAATTGACTTCCTTTTTCATCTATTTGGGATAAAAATCGATTAAGATTTGCGTTTTATCTACCGTGATCGTGGCCATCTGTGAATTTTTTTGGGTATATATATATATTCGTGGTTTGTGTTGGGGGATATAATAATAGATTGACATTTGTGTTTTCTTTACCCTGATTGTGGATTTCTGGGAAATATGTTGGGTATATATTCGTGGATTTGTTGTCGGCATCAAAGGCCAACGGGTCCTTTGTTCATCTTTTCTACGTACAAAACGGCACCGTACGTACTCAACAACTCAACTTCGGATTGTTGGAAACAGTGACTTCTTTGTTCTGCTCTTATTCAACTGTGGAAGCTGTTTGTGGGTAAGCGTTTCGTTAAAGTATATTTATATATTTTCATATTGCTTTTAATTTATGCTTTTAAGATCCCGTAAGATTGTTAAAATGTCAGGTCCAATTTTAGATATTGATGTTCCTGTTTGGAATGGAGATAGTGAGTTATTTTTTATGCGCGTAGACTCCGCTTTCTCCCCGTTTCCTGATTATGACAGTCATCAAAAACTGTCAAAGGTTTTTGCTAAACTACCTTCTGAATTGCAGCGACGGATTTATCCTAAGCTTGAGGCCATTAGGAAGCTACCTAATCCCATTTTGGGCCTACAAAACGAGGTAGAATCCTTGCTTGGACCCACTGAAACTGAGCAGATAATAAACAAATATGCGCAGTTAGATATGCCAAATCTTGGCCCCATAGAAATACTGAGGGAATTACGGAAACGTTGGTATAAAACCAACATTTCTGACCATGAGGCTAAGGTTGTTTTTATTAACAATCTTCCCCAAACATTAAAACTCTTTGCCAGACAGCTCCCCAACACTCTCTCTATAGATGACTTATCTGAGAGATGTGAGTTAGAATATAGGGTTTTGGAACCCAAAGTGAATCCATCATCCTTTTCTTCACCCCGCAAGATGATAGAATCTCCTCTTTAGAGAGAACAGTGGCGAACATGGCCAAAGTTCTAGAAGGATTGGCCATTACCAAATCCGAGATAAATCAAGTGAATGCTCGACCAAAATTCGTTTCCAAGTCAAATTATAATGGTAGGCGGCGATCGAGATCTCCGCAATCATTTAATAAATATGCTCCAAAGAACTGGTGTTATAACCACCAGAAGTTTTTTATGCTTGCCAAGTTTGTCTTTGTCGTTCCGAAGAATTTCCGAATGAGTGTCAATTTCCACAGCTGACGGAGAGGACAACAGACCGCAGGCACAAGGGTGCATCAGTATCGGGAAACGTCTGGCGCAGGAAGTAGAAGACCGTACTTTCTGCACATCAACGGCATCAACGGCGCTACAGGGAAGAAG
>JAQBSW010013915.1:0-12784 GCA_029291075.1 Eudiplozoon nipponicum
AGATAAAAACATAGAGAGATTGAATTAGGGAGACTGCGAGAAATATTCAGTGCTAATGGGTATCCCCTAAAGTTAATTGAAGCAACTATAATGAGCGTTATAAGTAAATTTAATCATGACTGGAAGTACGTGAAGTCAAATAAATTAAAAGATGACCGGAGGGTAATGGTTATACCTGACTCTAAACTAAGTAGGAAAATAAAATGGTAGCATCAAAATACAATATACGTACTATTTTAAAACAGACCCTTACACTAGGTATTATACTTCCCAACCAAAAGGAAAAATAGAACCGCTAGACACATCAGGAGTATATGAAATTCCATGTAACGACTGTAACTTGATATATGTGGGTGAAACCATGCGCCCAATTAAGGTTAGAAGAGGGGAACATAAAACCGCATGCAAGTATGCCCATGTTAAAAGATCAGATCTTGCACGCCATACAGTAGAGACAGGACACAATTAATTGGGATGGGTGCAGACGTATATCAATTTGTAGCCGTAGCAGATCGACTAGACTGATTAGAGAATCCATCGAAATTAAATCGAGAAATGACATAATGAATGAAACAGCCGTAGAAAAATCACTAGGTCCTATTTGGAATACAGCACTAAATAATGGTAGAAAACGAAGATTGCACGAATCAGAATCAGAATCAGAAACTCGCTCAAGTAAAAGAATAAGAACACTGGACTGATATTAACTTACAGAGGTGGAGATTGATTAATTCAATATCGCCTAATTTATTTTGATTATTTCATCCTTGATTACTTGTTGTTAGTGTAGCGCCTTTAAAATACATTTATCTATACATGATGGCAAGGTTTATTTTTATTTTATTATCTTTGCACTATTACTAGTATCTTCTTTATCAGGCAATTTTTAATTTCTTTTACGTACCGTTTAATTTAACTTTCTACCCTATTGAAACACTTTATCCGTTTCTAATTTAATTTTACTACCTATTAATTATTTACTCTATTAATAGTGTCATTCCCCCTCCTCACCGAAATGCCACTCGTAAATACTTCATTTAGAAAAGTAAGTGTAAAATAGGTCTGACGTGTGCAGCTAGGAAATGACAGTTATCATTTTAGTTTTACTTGTATGACTGTTACACGTGCCTGTAATTACATGTAACAGATTAGCTCTCAGTTTTTAGTAAACGCTCACGCACATACACACAAACACGCTTATCCAGTGAATAGTCAGATGTTGCCAAATCGCTGTAATTTCACTTGGATGAGTGTACACGTGCTGTAACTGATTACTTCTCAATACAAAACAAACGAGAGCAAATACACACAGGCATGACGTACGCTTATCTAGTGAGTTGTCATTAATTGTCATTAAATCACTGTAATCTCATTGCGAAGAGTGTATACATGTAGACACATACAAAAACCAATTTAACATACACTTTCCTAACATTTTTATAAAAAAAACGTTATGCTTAAGAGATCTAAAATCAAGTATAAATGAGGCGGTTTAAATTAATATTTCCACTTGACATATTGGTTGTCAACTAAGTGTGTGATGTGTTTGGCATTGAAAAAGGGCTCCGTAATTGGAGCCCGAAATATCTGCAAAAATCATGATGACAGTGGATTCAAAAATCTCGGTACGCAATCCGAAAATCAGGTTTATTTATATGGTTGTCCTCTTATTTCTGCCTCTTGCTATCTTTAATTTTACATTTCTCTATTTCATTTTACCTTTCAATTTATATATAAAGGGTTGTTTCTTTGTGGATACTTAAGAATAATATGATAAAGAAACCGTTCTTGTATCTGATAAAATTTCTTTTTTTGCAATACGAAGAGTACTATTAATATATATATATATATATATATATATATATATATATATATATATATATATATATATATATATGCATCAATATTTGTTGTTGATTTAAATAAATAAATGCCATAATTGTAAAAAACTGGTTTAATAATTATTTACACTAATTTTTGGGATTAAAAAAACCAGGATATTAATTTGTGACTAATTCGATTGTAATATGGGAACTCATAACTTTTAAGCCAGCAAAACGGAACAATGATTTAATTTATATCTACTTTACAGAAGACGTAAGGAATATTTATTTGTATATGGCAAATAATGTATACAAAGGTGGCGTTTTTGATTAAATGTGAAGCACCCAAGCAATTATTTCCGGCTTTAAATACCTGTTACAATTTTCTGAGCAGTTTTGATAGCAAATAGTGAAAGACGTACTCGTTCTAATTGTTGTACTTCATTTTGTGTGTTGCACAATGCTTAGTTTATACCGCCAACTCATATTGGAAAATGTCTGTATTATGATGCTTATATTTACTAGAAATAAGACAGAAAATGTATTCCTTGCGAAATTTTCAGCACACAATATAAAGAACAAACTATCTGAAAAAGTAAATGCCTCATATATAATAATATTTCTAAAGCGGAATCGCGGTTCCAAGCTAGTAATAGAGAAACAACATTGACACTCAATTAAACAATAATTGATTGCGCGGGGGGCGGTAACAATTCTTTAAATCAAGTTTGCGTGCTTCAAGTAAACACCAATCCCATTGTATTTAACCAATTGTTGTTCGAGGACTGGTTAAATACAATGGGATTTGTGTTTACTTCAAGCACGCAAACTTGATTTAAAGAACAATGGCATTCATTGAGTGGCTCGTTATCCTAGATGATACTAGTTGCTCACATCAGCAGATTAATCAATGCGTCATCTTCTTTTTACTCGTTATTTGATCGCAAGTAAATTTATCAAAACAACATAGCATTTCTTGAGTGCACATAAACTTAGAGGATAAATAAACGACGTGCAAATCTTCATGACCTGTGTTAATTTCTACAATTTTAAATCGAATTTTTATACTTAGTATTTATTTTGTAAAGATTTTGTTTATTTGAGATGGTTTTATTGCAAATGTGGTCTAAATGCAGAACGGACTAATTCATATTGCAATTGATACTTAAATCAATTTTATATTACGCAATTAAAATTCATATTTAATTACACATATGAATGTTGAGAACAGGTTTCGCTCCATTCACCAAACTGGTTTACCAAAGCTAAATAACCAAACCTAATTTATTTAATGGGTCTATAAACAAAATAGCAAAACTACCACTAATCTCACTTATTGACGGTAGATTTGCTATATTGTAAGGTGTCAAGTTATATACATAATAGGATTAGTGTTTATTTTAAGCTCGAATATTACATTTAAATATTTATATCCACCACCCTCGCAATCAATGTTTTTTGAACATCTAATTTAGTTTAAATAGAGAAATAGTCCGCATAGGCAGTATCCATGAAATGTTTATCTAAAATTAATTAAGAAATTTTACCAAGATGGAACATTTCAACAGTTTCGCATTGACGTTGGAAAGCTCCGTTTTCTTGTCAGAGCGCGAAAAACGTTTTTCGCTTTGCAATGCCAAACAATAATTATTTATTACAATCGATTCTAAATAATGAAATATACCTGTACACCTAGCCTTTGTCATTTTGGTTTAGGGAATTAAATAAACTATAATTTGCAGAATAAATCCTTTAATTTATTTTTCAAAATATTAAAATAAAAAATGACAAATCACATGCCGGAAAGAAGCATAATTTTTCAATTGTAAAATTACAATTTATTCCGAATATCATATTAACGTCAAAAAAATAAAATTCTAAATTTATATGTCAACATTTGTTAACGCTTGTAACAGAAATTCCTTTAAACACCATTCACGTTTTATTTCAGATGTATTTAAGGTTGAATTTCTTATTTAAACAATTTTGTTTCGTAGGATTTCGAAAACTTAATTGACTGGATAAAATGATATTTATTTAGTGCGAAAACTATTTCCTAGAGCTGAGTTTCTAAAATACATTTTTGTTGATAAAAATCACTCAGATTCTGATGAAATCAAATGCGGTAAGAAGAAATGCGGAAGCTACTCATTTTGTAGTGTTAGTCAAGGAAACTCATCTTGTGTGTGTCTACCAATGTTTACCGCTGCTTCGTCGAATACCTCGCTAGTATTTGATTGCAAATGTAAGTGATGAATTAATTTATTTTCAACCAATTGTTTTCAGTAAAAGTAATATTTATTTATTTTGGAAATATGTATTCGATAAATAATATCAAACTTTCCTTTATGTTAGGTATGACAACATAATTGCTAAACTGTAAATGCAACAATATTCCGAAGGTATTTACCAAATTAGTTATAATATTATCGGCTCAAAATAATTAATAACACAAATAATATAATCATTTATTGTGTACTAAGTGTTGCGCACCTAGCAACAAATTAGATCAAATATGACCAGAAAGATAAACACAAGACATCATGAACAGAAAGTACGGTCTTACCCAAAGATAACATGAACGGCAAATATAATCCCATGCAAATTCATTTCGTGCTTAATGACGACTCATCAATAAGAGCTGGTATTACTACCTTTACCCAATATATATTTGGGCGAGGAATGTGGGAATATTGGACAGATCAGTCTCCTATACGAATGTGGGAACCTGCAGTTGTGAAGCTAACTTCATATAAAGTCTTCGACAATGCGACTTCAAGACTAACTCACCATATAAAATGTGCATACCAAGCCTGTAAAGGGTACCAACAATATGGCTATTGTGTCAGTACATGATACAAACACTATGGCTGCCGAAAATTACACGGTACCAACACCATGTTTGCCGAGTTGGTACATGGCACCAACACAATAGATATCGATGTATGCTAAAGTTAACAAAAATTGAGAATAACAACTATTTCGGAACACCTGTTATTCCAGCCAACGCATGAACCCTGGCCTTCATCGATCTAATTTTAATATTGTTTGTGGTAGAAAACCAAAAAGTATGCAATTGTGTATTAGGTGTTGCGCACCTAGTAAAAATTTAATTCAAATATGACCAGAAGGATAAACTAAAGAAAACAGGAACAGAACGTATAATTTTGTGCACATTCAATTCGTGCTTACTAACTACTCATCAGCAGGAGACGGTATTACGCAATTGAAAATCATGTTTTCACCTAATTTTGATCGAAAATCGGTTATGGTGAGGGCCTTGTTAATAGATAATATTGTCTAAGATATTGACACAACTATCGCTACATAGTATAACCTAATATGCTATAAAATGCAGATTTGGAAACTTCCATTTAAATGGCAAACAATGTTTCCCGGGTTAATTAATTACAATGCACCAATATGTTTGGTAGTAGACTTGAGCTGCAAACATGAATATTGATAGGAGCAGATACACAAATATAAATATGTTATGTATATTTTATATATATATATATATTAGAAAGAAAAACATCGAATAACAACTTGGATTGTGAACGCTTAATTCGAGAATGCAAAATATCACCTTAAAAATATTTAATTTATATACATCCGTGGATTTCATTTGATTATGTGGGTCGCAACTAGTCTGACTTCCCTTTTTATTTATATTTCTAGTTTTGGCCATTTTTTAAATTTATATGCGTATGTGTCTGCGTGTGTCTCTGTTTGTAGGAGCCATTCGCTTTGTATTGCAGATTGATGACTGAGTTCTGCTCATTCATGTATTGATGGACAGAGATTTAACCAACTTTTCGCCTTTTTGCCTGTTATCCTTACAAATTTATTTCTCCGAACGTTGTCTTTCGTGTCCTCTTATTCCTCAAAGTTGTTCTTTCCCCTAGGTAACGGCGCAGGATATGCGTATTGCAATGTTGAATGCTCATATTGGTGTTCATTTACTTTCCTTGATAACAGTGGTTGTGCACCGTTTTTGCAGATGTATCTCCTTCTGCAGATTGTTGTCAATCCGTTCGAATGTTTGTTGTGGCTGGTCTAGTGGGTGTTTGAACTCATGTAGATGCCAGTAAATTGTTATGTTGGATTTAAAGATACGGGGCCACTGGATAAGAACATCATGTTGGTGTAACTTACAATGTGTAGGATTGATAAATTGATCAAATTTTCTGGGTGCCGCTTTTGAAATATATGATCGTAGATAGCTGATTTGCTTGACGTTGCCAACTTTTTATTAATAAGTTTCTGCTTAGATGTCAGTAAATTGTTGTTAGATTTCATGATTCGGGGCCAGTGGATTAAAACATCTCTCAAGTAAAAATCAAAAATGGATCACGCAAAGCTATTGTATGCATCTTTCGTAATCCACAGCTGAGAAAACAGAAGTAGTTCGTGTATGTGTAAACACGCGTCCCGCTTTCTGTTTGTCATTCTATTATTTGTGTGTAATCAAAAATTATCCCTCTTCTTTAAAGAAGTAAAAAAATAAAGTAGCAAAAAAATAGTAAATTTGAGTTATGATCGAAAGAGAATGTTAATTTTATCGCTGTCTTGCGGACCAGCTTTATAATAAATGCATATTTCATACATAATTTATTTCTGCATTAAAATTAGAAATATATTATAATGGCTGAATTGATATATATATATATATATATATATATATATATATATATATATATATATATATTGGAGTATCGAATTGTACAGAAAATATAGTAATAAACTTGATTTGTACCAGTTATCATATTCTAAATTCTGGATTACTATGTTTAATTTTGACCCCCTAATTATTTCAATTTATGAAATTTTAGTCACGGCTGTCTTATTATATGACAATGCATAATTAATTCACGTAAAATCATATGATATGTAATAATAAATTTAAAAATCAGAAGCAGATTATTGTCGTTGTTTTTATTTTAAATGTGCCCAAGTACGTTAGATGTTTATGTATATATCCAGTATTTGTAAAGGAAAATCTATCTGATATATACCGTAAAACGAAATGGGTTTCGCGTAATGCAGCCATCGGTCGAGCTGATACCACAATTGACGATCTTGGGAAAATTGATAGCACTCGTAGTTCTGTAGAGTCATGATCCCATTACATCTCCAGGTGTAAAGCTTGTTTTATAATTGATTGATGAGTTCTCTTTAGTCCCATTACCCTGAAGCTATCCTTTAACTGCTAGACTGTAAATGTTATTGAAGACAGATTATCCGAATTCTTTACAAATTTTCGGAATTTTATTTCTAGTTTCATCTTAAAGGTTGACACCATAAACAAATTTGCCACAATTTGATTTCTCTGTGAATATAGTGTCAACATTTAAGATGGGACTGAATATGAAAATTCAAAATTTTTGAAAAATTCTGAAAAACAGGCTTTAATGCCATTTCCAGACAAGCAGTGTACGGACGAATTCAGAGTGACGGAATATGCACGTGGAAATATAAAGCCATCAAATTTTAAACGTCTTAGGATTGCAATCTATTATCTTGAAACCGTCAATTGTGATATTAGCTCTATTAAATTTTCGTTTATTGTCGATAATGTCTAGTTGATTTTGAGAAAAACAATACAATTTTCACCTCTTTCAGCTATGCCTATTGTATAATTTCTTTTGCTCAGTTTCTGGTGATTAATTGCGTGTTGATTAGTTTGTTTGTGGATTTGTACGTTAGTAGGTGATTAACTGGTGGTGTGATAAACGAACAATTGATGGAATGAGATTTGACGGGACTACTTTCTCGTTAACTATTTTTTTGGAATATCAACCTTTTTCCATGTATTTTGTCTTTCGTGTGGTTTTATCATTTTTATTTTTATCACTTGTGTCAACGGGGACTGCGAATATTGCAATATTAATCGTGCACAGTTTTCTTTTAAACTTCTGTCACTCTTGTTATGAATAGTTATGTCGTTTGTGCAGTAGATGTTTCGCCATTTAGTTGCACAATTGATGGAATATTTGTTGATGCTGGTCCAATGTGTGGTCGGCATTGTCTAGATAAGCGAAACCTTTCTTTGGTTAGTGTGATTTTTAGCCAGAAGAAAAAAATAAATTCGCAGAAATACGGAATATTAAGTTGGTTGCTTTTGAATTAATACAGATGGTTTCGCATGTATAATATTCTTTTAGATTTTGCTTGGTGTAGAACTGATATATGCATTATATTGGCTGTGTTCTGTCCTAAATATATATACTTTGAAACGGTGCCAGGCATTTTTAATTAATTTTAGCGGAAAAAGAGTTTTTGATTTTGGTGATCGAATACTTTTTCTTGCGTAAAATTGTTATGCTTCGACAATAAATCACATTTTGCAGACCTAAATATTTGCAAAACTTTGATTTTGGTCTCTATGTATACAAAATATTGATTTTATGAGTGCTGGAGACAATGTTAAATTTTTCACTGGTTATATGACAACAAAACTGGAAACTATATTTAAGTTAAAATTCATATATTAAATTTCAGTTTCCGGACTAGGAATATAAATTTTTCAACTGTTGGTGCTATGGGCGGTCTCATAATTATGGTGTCATCTCTGATGATATTCCTTTCAGTTAAAAAGGCTGCAGCTCCGTAAGTTTTCAAGACATCATACTTTTTGCTAATTGTATACATTTTGACTAAATTTATAAATGGTATTTTGTAACCAGGTAGTATTATTTTTAACTCTGTTTAAATATGAATAGGTGGATTTATAAAATTGTGATTTGAATAAGTTTTTAATAGCTTACGCCTATTTCTTCCATTTGTTTACATTAGGCAATTTGACAGCAACTTGCTAAGAGAAAATTATATATTAATTCATTGTATAATGGCTGTATTTTGACTATTTGTATTTTGTCAGAATAAACTTACCAAAAGTTATTCACCCGGTAGGCCGCTTTCCTCCTTATTAGGAACTCAACTTAGGAACACACAACTTATATTTTTGGCTGCAATTCCTTTCTGTAGAACCTATTTAGAATCTCTTAATACATGAAGATCGTAATAGCCTCCCCCACCAATCTCACATTATAGAACGAGCATAATGCATGACAATAATTAGATTAATAGTATTTTGTCAATATGAAAAAATCAGACATATATTTATAAATATAAAGACATATTTTTCTTTATGATATATTTTACTTACATGTAATTTTAATTGTCTATAATGTTCAATGACGTATATATATTCGCACGCGGAACAAGTGCGGATTTATTGCCTAAAACTATGATTTTATACATGCATATAAGTCTTTATTTAAGCATGTTTGGGGGTTTTAAAATATGCGTCTATGTATGTACTTATGCTTGTATGATTATTCGTATGAACATTTAATTTGAAATTTATTAGATTCAGTTAAATGTTATTTCTAGTATTGCACTAGTGGTCATTCATTCACATTTAATCATGTAAACGTTAACTTTGAACATCAATTTGAAAGGAAATATTTTCCTATTCTAAAAGTGAACAAATTTACACGAAATATGCGAAAAACCTAAGGCTTTGCTGCTATAATTCCATGTTAAATGTTTCTTGAAGGAATTTCTTTGTTGCGAACTTTGATTTATTGAAATAACCTGATCAGCGTTTTGACTAACGCAGCTTTCATTGTTCCAGTAATTTTCTTTTGGCAAGATATTTCGACCTACATTACCCTAGGCCTTCATCAGTTGCAATTCACGAAAAAAAAACCTAGGGCCATGGTAAAGGAAATAAATTGTTTTCAAGCGCGTTTTTTGTTAAAGCATTCAAACTTAGTATTAATTCTTTAAATCAAGCTTGCGAGCTTGAATTAAACACCAATCCAATAGTATTTAACCAGTCGTCGAACAACATAACAAACCTACCGCCAGCCGCAACTCAGTGACGCGTTTCGACCTTCCTTGATCATCATCAGAGTACGACGGCAAACTGACTATCGAGGATTAAACCGCATTGAATATATATGGAAATCAAATTTAGATATGCGGCTCTCACCTCTAGCAGTCTCGTATACATTGAACTTGACTGGAAATGTCGGCTGCACAATTTCCATGCAGTCACGACCATAAACTGTTTGTAGCTTTCGCCACATATACATATATAGGCAATACAATTTAACAATAATTGTTTTCGCGGGTGGTGGTAACAATTCTTTAAATCAAGTTTGCGAGCTTGAAGTAAACACCAATCCCATTGTATTTAACCAGTCGACGAACAACATAAAATACTACCGCCAGCCGCAACGCACTGACGCGTTTCGACCTTCCATGATCATCATCAGAGTACGACGGCAAACTGATTTTCGTGGATCAAACCGCATTGAATATATATGGAAATCAAATTTAGATATGCGGCTCTCACCTCTAGCAGTCTCTCATACATTGAACTTGACTGGAAATGTCGGCTGCACAATTTCTATGCAGTCACGACCATAAATTGTTTGTAGCTTTCGCCACATATCCATATATAGGCAATACAATTTAAAAATAATTATTTGCGCGGGTGGTGGTAACAATTTTTTAAATCAAGTTTGTGAGCTTGAAGTAAACACCATATTCCATTGTATTTAGCCAGTCGTCGAACAACATAACAAAACTACCGCCAGCCGCAACGCACGGACGCGTTTCGACCTTCTTGATCATCATCAGAGTACGACTGGTTAAATACAATGGGATTGGTGTTTACTTCAAGGTCGCAAACTTGATTTAAAGAATTGTTACCACCACCCACGCAAACAATTATTTGTAAATTGTATTGCCTATATATATATATATATATATATATATATATATATATATGTATGTGGCGAAAGCTACAAACAGTTTATGGTCGTGACTGCATAGAATTTGTGCAGCCGACATTTCCAGTCAAGAGACTGCTAGAGGTGAGAGCCGCATATCTAACATTGATTTCCAATTATATTCAATGCGGTTTCATCCTCGATAGTCAGTTTGCCGTCGTACACTGTTGATGATCAAGGAAGGTCTAAACGCGTCAGTGCGTTGCGGCAGGGGTTAGTTTTGTTATGTTGATCGACGACTGGTTAAATACAATGGGATTGGTGTTTACTTCTAGCTCGCAAACTTGATTTAAAGAATTGTTACCACCACCCTCGCAAACAATTATTGTTAAACTAAGTATTAACTGGAAAGTGACAGTTATGAGCAAATACACAGGTGAATTTGCAAAGTTGTCTAAATATATTGGACAATTGTAATTTAAATATTCGTTAAATTTTTTACTTTAATACTTTCAATAATTTTTACTTCGAGTATTTATTCAACATGTTGATTATTGACATCCTAAAACTTTGTATGTTTGTATATGCATACGCCTTTATATACGCATTTATTTAAGCATATATGCATGCTTTTATGATATATATGTATGTATGCATGGATGGATGGCTGTGCGTATATATGTGTGTATATTTATGTGTATGTATTTCTGTATGTATGTATATATGTATGCATGTACACATGTATGCGTGTATGTATGTATGCATGTATGTATGTATGTATTTATGTATACGTATTTATGTATGTATCCAATTACTTAAGTATTTTTCAAAGCTTGGATGTAAATATTAATGTATTTATGTATGTTCGTACCTACAGGTGTTTATGCTTTTCTGTACGGATGTATGTGTATGTATTTATGTCAGTATATATCTATGTATTTATGCATTTTGGTACGTATGCATATTAGTATATATACGTGTATGTATATACGCATGCATGTAAGTTTTTTTTAATGTTTTTTAGAAAGTTTGTATGTATGTATAAATGCATGTAGACATTTAAGTATGAATTCATGAATGCATCGACGTGTGGCAAGTTTTTAACCTTGCCGTATTTAACTTATTTAAACCTTGCTGAAATTCGAACCTAGCTAATTTCAGTTAAAGACCGGGCCCTATAATAATAGAGACGGATTTAAAACACAAATTTATAGTTTATTTGTGGCTTTTGTAATTTTATTTAGTTTATTAATGCTAATTAATATCATGAAATAGGTGGCGACAGCTGCAAAAAAATTAATGTTCGTGACTGTATACAAGTACATTTTATGCTATAACACCCGAGGTTAAATCGCATATCTAATTTTGCTTTCCATATATACGCATTTCTATTTGATCCTCGCTAGTAAATTTGCCGACGTACTCTGATCATGGAAGGTCGAAAGTCCTCCGTATTTTTGAATTACAGTAGTTTTGCTATGTCGTTCGATGACTGCTTAAATAGAATGGGATTGTTGGTTTCTTCAATTTAGCAAACTTGGTTTAGATAAATATTGCCCGTTTATATTTTAGATCTTTGCTGAGCCAAAAGTAGGTTAATACCTAATCTCAAATGACCACGTTTCTTCTGGCAGCCATTGCTTCAATTTTAATCCGGCATTACTTCTCAATTTTCATATATATATATATATATATATATATATATATATATATATATATATATACTCTTCTTTCTTATATATATATATATATATATATATATTTCTGGCTGATTAGTAAGTGTGTATGCGTTTGTTTTTGTGTGTGTGCCTGTTTGCATGTAGGAATCTTTCTCGCTGTATTGCATAGTGATGTCTGAGATCTGGTCATTCTTGTATTGATGGCTTGAGTATTAACCATCTGTTCGCATTGTTGGCTTTTGCGTGTACGAATGGTTTTTCCCTAGTGTAGTCTTTCGTTTCACCTTGTTGCGCAATTTTGTTTTCTCTACTTACAAACAGCGTAGGTGCGGATTGCAAGCTTGAATGCTCATATTGTTTCAAAATTTCTGTCAAGGTACGTGCAGCTTTGTTTTCGTCTTCAGTTTGTTGCCAATCCGATCGGAAGTTTGTTGAGTCTGGTCGTGGGTGTGTTTAGTTTATCCTGGATACTTGTAAATTTATTTTAAATGTTGTTATTCGTGGCCAGTCGATTAGAATATCATGTTGATAAAACTTT
>JAQBSW010013916.1:0-12783 GCA_029291075.1 Eudiplozoon nipponicum
GTCATCACAAGATGAAGACGATATGCTTACAAACGTCGATCTAATCGCAATGCATATATATGTAAAGCAAAATTGGATAAACGTTAATTATCTCGCATACATTGGAATTGACTGGAAAAGTTGGCTGCACACTTACTATGCAATCAAGAACGATTAATTTTATCAGATTTTGCAACATATGTGAAAGTATTACAATTAAGCAACCATAGACTGTGCAGGTGTGGATAGCAATTATTTAAATAACTTTTTCCAGTTTGATATAAACACGAGTCCCGTTGTATCCAACTTGTCGCAAAACATAGCAAAAACCTTAAGTACAAAATAGTTATGATAATGAAAGTTCCAAATGAAATCAGCACATACGACTGACTGTGTTTTGTGGTTCACCTTTTGACTGGCTACATACAATTTGTTGGTGTTCGCCCTGAGCTCATAAAAACGAATTAAATAATAGTTATGAATCTTTTTGCAAATTTTTAATAGCTTCACTGATGACATTTATAACTATATTATACGAGCTATAAATTTTCCTTAAAGAGAGGCGAATATCGAATAATTAAACATTTTCGACCGCGCAGATGTCGCGGATGAAATGAGTAAACAGAAATGTGAGACCGAAATTAACTAATAGATAATTATGAGTTTTCAAATCTTTATTAATTATTTCCTTTCAGAAATCAAATATAGCGAGCTGAGTAAAGTATCTCCACATATTATTAGTATTAAGAGAAATAACATACCTGTTAAATACAATTTGTTGCAGAGAAGAAATATATATGCAAATATTTGGGAAAAATGTTTCGAATCAAGTTTGCGAGCTTCACATAACCATCAACCTCATTGTATTCAACCAATCGTCGAATAACAATTGAGCTTCATTCACTCGAATTACTTTCTTGAGTATTGGAGCCATGAGATCACCTCCAAGGTGAACAATTAGCACCTTTTTCAGAGGTGGTTTTATTTTCCTCCACATTGGTCTCGGTATTATTACTTTGTCATAAATTATATCCGATGGACCAGTCGAGATAGCCATTATTGTGCAACATTTCGCAAGCAGACTTAGCCCTAATTTAATATTCTTAAGTGAAAAAATCCTTCATTCCGTTTTGACAGCCCTTGAGTGCACTTCTGGATAAAAGGACTTAATGCTCACTCATGCTTCATTTACTGTGAAAGGACCTAGAGTCTGTACCTTCTCCGTCTCTCGTTATTCCTTCATCTAGAAATGATAGATATCTGTCATGTTAATCTTTCAGTGTGAAACCAATTGTTTTGTCGACCTTGTTTATTAGATGTAGCACGGTCATGAAAATATCGTCAACGTAGAATACGTGTGTCCTGGCTCCATTGATAAAATGGTTTAATCCGGTTGTTTCTAAATGATGCATATAATTGTTTGCTAAGATTGATCCAAGAAGACTAACTATACCTATGGATTCAATTGGACTTTAGAAGACTCATTGTAATAAATATTTTACGTTAGATGTACAGAAGTATAAAATTACCTTATGTCGTCCATTTCTCTAAGCGTTTCCACCAATGATGATAGCAGATATTCAAATATGTTACTTATTTTCATTCAGTAGAATACAAGTAAATCGGGCTAATATGTCTAAAGATATGATTTTCATCTCCTGTAAATTTTATTCGCGATTATTCCAGAAACGAAAGCCATACTGAACAACGTATTCCAATCTTTATTCTTTTATTAGGGTTACAATCCGGCATAAATTCTGGCTGTTATATGCGGATAAACGTTAGCCATAATACAGTCTTAAAGGAGGAAGAATACTATTGCTGACTACTTCATGCACATTAAGCAGCCCACATGATTTCGCTGGTATTGAATCTACAGGCTTTGCATTTTAAAATTCTGTATTAAATGAATGTTTATCCTCTGTGTTGATTTCCTGCTTAGCATCCATTTGCGAAATAATTCTGTTTAGAATCTTCATTATGGAATTTGCTACATTTGCTGTGGCATCAAGTCGTACCTCTTTGTGTTTAAATTTTGTGTTATCAATAATAATTCTTAACATGAATCGAGTAAAGTTGGTAGAATTCACAATCTTTTTACCTGTTATTTTGTCTAGCTTTAAAGTGCTTTGGCTGTTCGCTGTATTATAACTAGTCGCGACAAATTCTTTCTAGTAGCCAGTTTATTAGCTTAGAATTTTTGCACATACTGGTCTTACGCCCTTTTTGGTTCCTATACAAGAGTGAAAAATCACAATTTGCCCTTGTTTTGTATTTGATAACTTCCAAAACATTTCATCGATGCCTGAATATGCATTTGATCACGTTTTTTGTATACAATATTTCGGACCAAGAAACAGTTCTTCAACTTGGTACTTTGTTAATTTGAAGTTTGTGCAATTAAGAATGACTATTTCTCGATTTAGTTGAAACTGTTTGACCTTAGTTTTGCAACATCTAAATTCAGATCGATAATGCACCAGTGTTCCTATATAAGGTTGGCATAAATTCGATAGAAATTTCTCGCAGAAACGCACGTATTTTGCCGACCCAGTCAGCACAATAGTGGAAGCAGCCTATGTGCCGCATAAGTGAGCATAAAATGATAAATATTTATATTTTTGTTTTACAATCTCGATACGCTATATAGTAGCGAAATCCCATATTTAATTAAATAAAAATAAATCGTGTGTTGGAATAGAAAATTGCTTGTGAACGATTGGACAAGTTAGTAAGAGGACTGACGGTACAAATGAACACCTTTACAGCGGGGAAAGGAATAATCAAGTCTCGGCTGGATGACGCACTCATAATAAATTTCGAGAGAATTCACATAAACGAGCCAACCAATATACATGAAGGAAAATTGGCTACCGCAACCAAGAGGAGTCTGACAGAAATATTTTGGTGTTTTCGTTCGAATCAACGCGCTTTTTCTGACTGTTATCATAATTTAGGTAATTAACTGCTCTTTCTTATGTAAAAAGGTTACAGTTGTGGTTAAAAAATGTAAAGCGAACTAGAATTCACACTCAATATGACGTATCAAGAATGTAAAAGACGAGCACCGGATCACTTCCCATCAAAGCCTCATGTGTTTGAACCCATTTCTGTGTTAGATGCCTATTGTTACCATTGCACGCATCATGCAGTGGTAGTCCAAGCTATCTGAAAATTTGCCTGTGTAGCAAGCGCATGAGGACATTATGTGAATGCTGCTGGATGACCAACGAAGTCGCAGCTGAGTCTCCATGTACGTTTTCAGTTATATCACCAGGAAGGAGCAACATACCTTACTGGAAACCTTTGCGGAATTAAAACCAAGTCCACTACAGACGCGCCACCCAGTGGCGTTGAAATTTATCAGGATAACACGCATATATAATGCAAACTAAACCTCTCCACAACACCATTATGGCCAATTTAGCATTCGGACAAGGCGACATCAGCAATACAGCTTTCATGCAGATTCGATGCCATAATGCTAAGGGTTTCTAACCAAGTACTATGATGCGTACAAGGAGCCCATCCTGGCAGACGAGTGGGTTCTATGCTACCCAATTTGGATGCAAGTGACTTCTCTCTCTTTCGTAAATCTCTTTAATAATTTGATAAATTCAATTATATACATTAATTACTCCTTATGGTTTTATGGCAGTGAATCATTAGTTACGTTTGCCCTTTGTATGGCTGGACATGATGATGATGATAGGTAGTGTATCAAATGTTACAGACGCGTCATATATTAGCATATGAGCAGTGTTACAAGCGGAAGGACGTCCGGTGCAATATATAAATCGTACATTCAGAAAGGCGGAACAAAACTATAACATCACAGGAAAGGCATTACTCGCCGTACAATAGGTACTACACAACATTAAGGTATTTAGTCACTGGTGGACATATAGGCGTACTTGCCGACCAAAAAACACTAGCGCATTACAGATCACTGGATATAAAGAAGAAACTGGTAAACCAAGTTATTGAAGTGCTTAAAGCATACGATGTGCTCATTCATGATAGAGCCGGTATCTAGAATTCGGCAGCCGATGAACTCCGTAGAATATCGAATATGCGGTTTTCGTCAATTATTAAAATCTCGGATCAACCGGGCAATGATGGAAATCGCCGAATTGTTGCGTAAAGTAGAACAAACAGTGCAACGGTTTGTGCGGCAGTCTATAATAACAGGATTGACGGCCTTCGTGGCATGCAAAATTGGGACATCTTGCTGCCGAGCGGCTCCTTTAGACATTGTAGTCGGGATTGTATTGATCTGGCATTTTCGAACAAATTCGTAGCTATTGTAAACATTGCGTTACCTGTCATCCTTGTAATCCGCTACAAAAAGAGAGGGTCACCGCAATTGATTTCAGTGCCGCTGCACGGATTCAATTTCTGCGTATTTACCTGCTAGGTTCACTGCCATTAGCTCGTGGCAGAATAACTTATGTGTTTTACATGGTCTTAAAGTTTACCCAATGGGTCAAATTTATACCACTGAAGAAAACGACAACAAAGATTGTAAAGAGCTTAGCAGAACGATAGCTCAGTCGAATTGTTATTCTTACCAATAAAGGAGAAAATTTCGAGTCGAGAGAATTTAATCAATGTTGCAAGTATGAAACATTCCTGCGCAGCCAATTACCAACCGGAGACCAACACGACGGCTGAGCGGACAGAGCGGACGATAAAAGATGTATTGCGATTTTGATGCCATGAGAGTCCGGGACCCTAGAGAGACAAACTACATTTTGTCGAACAGGGTATACGATTTAGAATACCAACAGCTACAGAATTCGCACCCACAATCATGGTCTATGGAGGGGATATTAGACTTCCAGGTTAACATTTAATCATAAGAACCCAAGAGTGATAGGCCATAGCGGGCATTCAAGGCGCCACTCAGGGACAAGCCTATGCGACTATGTCATAGTCGTAAGGATCGGGCCCATGGAAATACAGGCCGTCAATGATAGGTAGTATCGTGTGCAAGGGGTGGACACAGAGCACAGTGCAACTGTTGATTGCATACTCGATTGGCCAAAAACTGTCACACTTGGTCGCATGAGCAGTGTGCCATGGACAACACCTAAGTAGGCGAAGATATATTAACAATCAGCCTTGAAATCAAGAGCGCACCAGTAGGTTCTATCTTGGACTGGAATGAGTTCAGGAGAAAGATCTCGCAGAGGCGCGCGTTTTATGATGAAGAAGTACTGTAAACAGAATCAAGCTGCAGAAGTGAAAATAAATAATATTTTTCTGGTTTTTGTTTTACTAAATCCATGATAAATTTATATCACCCTGGCTGATTATAACAGATATTATTAAAAAAAGAAATTATTTGTTTAATTTCTATAATATTTTTTGTTTAACGACTTTGCAGAATATATACTGTTGAATTGTACGTCATTTGAATTTGGTATTCTGTATCTGTTCTGGCGTGACTTTCTCTAACAAACTGCATTTGTAAATTTTTTTACACATTACGGTTTTCTACATCTTTATCTTCGTAAAATAATCCTGCTAGTAATTTCTGTTTGTATTGTGCATATTAGGAACGTTCAAGAACAGGTAATCTATTAATTCGATTTCTTGCGTCTGATCTCTTTCCAGGTTACTGATTCAGGTGTATAGCAATGTGAGAAGTACACTGTCCTTTGCCTATTATTAAATTAATCAAACATATTTAAGTTCGATTAACATGGAAGCTAATTTTAAGTTCGAGGACACTGACAATTTAGCTCAGATATTGTAGGCATGGACTCAATCGATGTGGAAGGGTAAACCAGCTTATCAGAATCAAATAGTTGTATTAAGACTGAATCAGACTTCACATCTATGGGATTCTCATTAACTAATTGGGTTAGAGCCTCTACAATACGAGCAATTTTATATATATTATGAATTAAAAATAAAGAATTTATTTAAAGATACCAAATGTCATCTGATGGGTTGGAAATCTTGGCAAGATGATTAACTGCACAAATGAACACCTTGACCTCAGAGGTAAGGATAATTAAGTCTCATCTGGATTGCACAATAATAAATTCGGAACGAGTTCCCATGAACGACAAAATCAAAACAGGGGATGTCAATTCTCTCCATCTAGCAAATTCATTAACACAAGAAAACTCTTCCAAAATTATATCCAATTTAATTCTCTACCTCATTCAGGTTCAATTCTCTAGATAGATATATGACTTAACTCGATCGTTTTGACGATCATGGTTCCGATTTTGATATAAAAAAGGACTAATTATATACCTGAATTTGTGAGTATAAACTCAGTACGGTATATTGAGGAAAATGCAATCTATCCTGTATACGTGTTACGTCTTTATTAGGAACCCTTCATGTACTCGCCAGAATTTTCCGCGAGCAGGACTCGAATATGGCACGTCTTGTTTGGAATATGGTCCTCTAAGCACTGTTCTACCACTCGCACACTACAAAAAATTTCAGTTTTATATTAACAAATATATCTTGGTTATGCTTTTCATCGTTTGCAGCCTATATAGCATCCCTATAGCCATACATTTCCAAGTAATCGTCCAAAATCTGTCATTATATAACATATACTACGTTACGTGGGAAGCGTTATTAAATTGAACATATATTTAATTAAACCTGGTACGTTGACTTTGTAATATGATGTTCTAACCATTGAGCCAACCTGCCGCACACTACACACAATTATCAGTTATATACTAACTATTGCTTTTTAGTTAGACTTTCAATCAGGTAGAGCCTACAAAGCATTCTTTTAGCCCTTAAGCTCCAACTAAACATCCAAAATCTGTCATTATATAACAGATACAGAATTACATTAGGAATATTCATGTAATTAAAGGAACATACATGGTGTATAGGCCGGTTACGTCCTAATTGGGAATTTATCACGTACCGTCAGGAATTTGCCACGGACAGTACTCAAACCTGAGCACTTCTGTATCGTAATCTAGTGCTCTAATCACCGAGTTACACTAATGCACTTTACACAAACTTGTCCTTTCTAACTTTACTAATGTTTCTTTTTTAGGCTTTCCTTCAATTTGAGCCTGTATAACATCCCTAGGGTATCACGTTACATGGGAAAGTGGTATTGAAATGAAAATTTATATAATTAAACCCATATTATTTTCTCGGACCATGATAGTAATTAGTTTAAATGAATGTTGCAATATTGATATAAACACCAGACCAATAATGCACATACATTTGTTTGTCTGATCTAAGTATTGTATAGTGTGGAAAAGGCAATTCATCCAGTAGACTTGATTCGTCTTTATTCAGATCACTCCATACAACGCCCAGAATTTGCCGCGGAGAGGGCTCCAACATGGGAACATCTGCTTTGTAATCTTGTGTTCTAACCAATAAGCCACCCTACCGCATTCCACACAAAATTTTCAGTTATATACTAACAAATGCTTCTCGATTAGCCTTTCCTTTAGGCGAAGCCAATATGGCATCCCTTTACCCATAAACTTCCAAAAAACATCTCCAAACGATCATTATAGTACAAATTCCACGTTTAATGGGGAAATAGTATTGAATTTGAACTTTATGTATAATTAAACGAACATTATTTTCGAGGACGGTGATAAAAAATACTTATAATCAAGGTTGAAATCTTGTAATAAACACAAAACCAATTACGTCTATACGTTTATCAGTATTGAGTAGGTATTGTATTTTAGGGGGTGAGTTGCGGTTTATGTAAGACGTTTTGCGGAGTAGCTATTTATTTAGCGATGCTATGCTATTCTTACATATGCCTGGTAGCTGACGTCGGAAGAAATGGGTTATGTGGGCTCTGCTTATAATCAGTCGCGTGATTTGAGAAGGCTAAGTCGAACTATCATACGTGTATTATGTACAAGGTTGCAAAGTATATTTAAATTGTTAACATAAAGTTAATATCTAGGCACAAAAGCCAAGCCATAATAAACACAATAAATCAAAGATTAAAACACGCAAAATATAGATCCTGGTTCTGAGAGTTATAACAAAAATCCACTGCATGCTACCGACGTATTACGCAAGGGTGTGTATTATTATTAAGTAAAACACTTTATTACAAATAAAATTGAAGTTCAAGAAATCTCAATTAAACCTGTTTGAAAATAACAGAGATTGTTTCTAAAATCACATTTAAGATAGCATTGTCTAAAACCAGAATTCGCATATGTGACCATAAGGAAAACTGTATATGTTGAAATTGAGATGCGTTTGGTTGTAACATGGAGTCACGCGTTGCACTCACCCCGCGACAATGAAGAGTAGTTCACAGTGAAGGGAGCTAACCATACGAGAGGCGTTATAGCTATGCCGTAACGAGTAAACACTGATGCTGGCTCTGTTGAAACAAACTTTGGTTCCTCTCCCTCTCTTGGCGCGGCGTGATGGCGTCGGTTGGCTCTGTTGCTGGTGAGATATTGGGCGTCATCCAGTTGGTTAGTAAAACTGTCTAGAGGTGAAATTATCATCTCTTCGCCGCCTGATAGATCCACATCTTGGAAAAGCTGGCCATTTGGATCAACGTCGGCTGGGGATAATTTGTGTTTGGAGACAGCTTTAGCTTTACCATTAACCTTCAAAATTATGTACTTCTGACGTCGATCTAACACACGATAATCACCGCGCTTTGGTTTGGCTAGAATCCTGTTATCCATATCGTTGTCGACGAAGAAACATTTGCAGACATAAAAATCTTTGTGTTTGTAAGTTAGACCATGTTGCTGGCATGTTGGACAGATCTGCCGATTCTAAGCGTTATACCGTACGTTACCTTTCGAAGTGGAAACAAAAATACCGGATCATTCATCGTTGTCTGTGTTTCAGAGCGTGATCCGACTAGTTCGCCAGGCAGCCGTAGACATTCACCAAATACCATTTCAGCGGAGCTGAATTTGATCGGCGGTCGAAGTCTTGTACGCATGGACAGGAGTACTTTCGCCAAAGCCGGAGCACCAAACTGAGCGAACTAGTTGAGCACTAAAGCGTAACTGACTGTGTCTTTCTTCATGTCAGGCAGTGGTATGGCCTCATACCATCGAGTGATGCGATGCCGTATTGACAGTAGAAAGCGCATATTGTTCACGGCAGATAAAGTTACCAGATTAACGTGTATGTGCGTGAACCGGACTTTGGGCACTTGGATGACTTGTGGCACCGTTTTGGTTTGTCTCGTCACTTTGCATTTCTGACATTCTATAAATTGTTTTGACCACTTCTTGACATCGCGTCGCATGCCAAGCCCAAAATAAGTTCCGCTTGAAATTTCCACTGAGGCTTCGCCAGATGGATGGCTCATTGAAGGGTAAACCTCGAAGATCTGGTAACGAAGTTTTGTCAGGTATAATCGATCATGGGCCCATGCCAGTTATTTCACATTGCTGCAGAGTTCCATCATAATCAATGGTTTTCAGGTGTTTGACGTCCAATGTACGAAGTGATGCGTCATCTTGCTGTGCTGCTTACAATTCCTAAGTACTTATGGGTGAAGGAAACAGGATAGAGGCAGAGTTCTGCAGAACGGCTCAGGGAGTCTGCATCTGGGTTTTCTGACCCTTTGACTTGAGTGACTTCATATTCATATTCGTGAATTCGAGAAAGTTGCGAGTTGACATGTCGTGTATATAAATACTCTTTCTTTCCTCTGTGCATCGGGAGTAGAGGAAGGTGGTCGGTGTAGATATTGAACACCCGGCCATCCATATAGCTGTGGAAGTGTAAGATCGACGGGCAGATAGCGAGTAACTCTTAATCTAATGTATCATATCGCGTCTCACGAGGTTGTAATTTGTGCGAGAAGAACGCGATAGATCGACGTACGCCCTTAATGGACTGTTGACGTACTGTGCCTGTGGCAACGTTGGATGCGTCTGTGACCAATTCAAAAAGATATAGACTAATCAGGTGAATGAAGCATGGTCGCTTTGCATATAGCCCATTGGGCATCTTCATAAGCCTGCATTTCGTCCACGTTGAGCTGAATCAGTTATGATTTCTTGACAAAACAGCTTTCTGTCACGAAGTATTTGTAAAGAAATGTTAGAATATTGGCAAGGCAAGGTACAAATCGAGAATAGTATTTTATTTTACAGAAGAACCGTCGTAATGCTCGAACGGTGGTTGGAGACTGTAGATCTTGAATGGCACGAATCTTAGCAGATAGAGGTGTTATGCCTTTCTGGGATATTTGATGACCGAGGGATTTAATTGATGTTTGTGCAAAGGCACATTTGTTGCCATGAAGCCGGAAACCATAGTCTGCTAGACGTGCGAGTAGAATGTCAATATGCTGTATATGATTGGACATCGAGTTGGAGAATACCAGAATGTCGTCTAATTAGGGAATAACAAATGGTAGACCGTCTAGTATTTCGTCCATAACGCGTTGAAATGTTTAAGATGCGTTCTTGAGACCGAAATGCATATAATATTATTCGTGTGTGCCACCTCCGTGAATCTGATTGCAGTATAGGAAATGGAATCTTTGTCAATGTGTACTTGATAGTAGGCTTGCACTAGGTCGGGTTTTGACTACACAGCATGACCGAATACGATAATGCGCGCACATTTTAAATGTTCCGGGTTTACTCTTTGGTACCACTACCACAAGCTACGCAAATGGTGAGCAAGATCGTGCACAGATGCCTTGTTGACGTAGCCTGGCGAATTCTGGCATAGCGGCGTTATTCTTGTGTGGTGCAAATGGACGTGCTCTGGGAGGATGAGGAAGTCACTTCGATAAGATGATGCGAGGAGTTGTGATGGCATGCTTTCTTTTGAGATTGGGCATAAATGAGATAGGTTTGAAAATCTCTTCATGTCGATTTAGAACATCGTCCCGTTGTGGTACATGAGGAACTGTAGGAATCAGCAGAATAGATAAGATTGTTTTGGCGCGAGTCGTGTGCTTGAGCACTGATGATAGCAATTGATTGTCAGCAGTGCGTAACACTCGTGTTTTTGACGTATAGTGAGGTCAAAATTTTCAAGGAAGTCACGTCCAATGATGTTTCTTGTCGTTTTGGCAATGATGAAAGGAAACTTGAAACATCGTTTTCAGT
Organism: Eudiplozoon nipponicum; assembly: GCA_029291075.1. Classification (NCBI taxonomy): domain Eukaryota; kingdom Metazoa; phylum Platyhelminthes; class Monogenea; order Mazocraeidea; family Diplozoidae; genus Eudiplozoon; species Eudiplozoon nipponicum. Next base: position 11,064 of record JAQBSW010013916.1, read on the forward strand.
TGGAGAACGAGATTGTGTGTATTCGTACCCTTAACGTCGCTATATGTGAACTATTGGCGCAGGTAATGTTGCTTGTGTTGACTGCGTGTGTGAGTTTAAAATAATGGAGTCGGAGTAAGCTGACGTCTTAACCAGTGTCTTTGAGGAATAATTCGCCAGAGTCTGAGTCATGGATGAGAAAATATGTTGATATTGGAAAATGACGATGGGGCTGATTGCAGGGATTTGGGCGTTAGAAGCATGACTTAACTGAGTCGTCGCTGTAAAGATAATAGTTTGATTGCTCTCTACCACGAAAGCAACGCGCTTCGAGCCAGAAGACGTCGGGCGGCCAACAATTTTGGGGTGTTCCGCCTCTAATGCTGCGGAGCAGGCTGACCCCGGAAGTTTTCCAAACACTTCATGGGCCGATCATCCTGAATTCTTGAAGTTGACCGCGACCATCTGAACGTCGCATTTGTTCAGCAATTTCTCAGGTAATAGCGCGTAGAGTGGCCATAGCTGCGATGATTCCAAACAACTCAGCCAGATGCTCTGGAACTGTGGCAAGGCCTTCGAACTTCGACGTCTTGGTGCTGTTTTGGGACGGTGGTCGACGCTGGTCAAGCCTGTTCTGGTCGCGTCTGTAGTCGACGGCGTTGACCGAGTCTTTATCTGGCCTGATGGTGAGGCACTCGAGCAGGCTGATGAAACGTACATTGATAACATTAGTTTGTGCTAACGGTGATGGAGACTGAGACTCAGACAGGCGTGATGCGATGTAAACTAGTTCTGAGACAGATGAACTGCAGTGGTGTATCTTCCACCACTTGTCTAGACCTGCCGGGAATACGTCGATTTGCACTTCAACAGATTCGCGCAGTAACGTGGCCATTTTTTGCTGTGCCGGAGGAAGCTTCTAAATGAATATTTGAATCAAGATTTCACTGGATAGATTGAGTTCAGAGGCTTTCAGCTCCATTTCCTTAAATAGCTCGCAAAGCGTGCAGCTACCTAGGGACATACGGCTATTCAATTCTGTAAATCTGCTTCCCGATCTGCTTTCAGGCGCTGCTTGACGGCGTGTTGTAGGCTATGCCATGGCTGCGAACATGTGCCCTCAGTGTATTGATGTAGGATGTCTTTGCGTCCGCGTCTGAAAGACAGTGGTATTGTCTCCCAAGCCCTCAAAAGTAAGTTACCCTCTTCTGTTATATTGGACACCTTGGCCAATTAAGTAACACCGTCGATCCACGCTCGTCAAGTTAGTCTGGATCGCATTGGCAAATCTTGTACTGGGTTCATGTGGTGGTGCGGCTTGTTGCAAGGCTTGCCACCGTGCCTCCAGCATTTTCTGAGCAGGACATAATCTTGTGTGTGTGTGCGTTGTCGAGTTTAGCTTGCTGTGTTATATCGTCGTCACCCGTCATTGTGTGGCTGTTTTCGAGAATTGTGATCTTAGAAGAGCGGCTCCTGTGTTTTGTGGCTCAGGATTTGTTTCTTGTGTTTCCCCCGCCTTACCGGATTCACTCTTCCGTGGCATTCATCCGAAGTGCTTGGGCTAGTGGGAGGACTAGCGCCTGCCGGATATTCTCATTAAATAGAGTTGCTGATTAAGTATTCATTGGCGGTGAGTTCGCCGAGACGGAACACCATTTCTGTAGGAAGTCAGCACTATGAGTAACGCTCTTGGGAAGATTTCCTTTAGCTTTCAGGAAAAGCATTCTGTGATATTGCACGA
>JAQBSW010013917.1:0-12782 GCA_029291075.1 Eudiplozoon nipponicum
TAACTGTTTGTGAATTTTTGTCATTTGTAAACGCCCCGGCTTCAAGTAAATGCCGTACGACGTTACAAACTCGGTTAAGGTGCTCTGAATAGAGATTAGTTACTGATATGGGGGCCCTTAAGAGGGCCGGGTAATGCGTTCGCTTTAAGTCTTCAGCGTTGAAGATGTCCTAGAGCCTTGGGTGGACTCTGGTTGATTTGTTGCTCCCGTGGTTGAGCTGTGATCGTGTTGTGGATGGTGTCCTGCAGGTCCTGCACTCAATTGGCTCGTCTCTCCGGTATCCCGCAACAAGATGAGTAGGTATTGACAGCCGACAGAGCGCACACGTATTGACAACCGACAGAACGCACACGCGTGAAGCAGGTAGAAGGCAAATGCCACAACTGACTTGCATGGTAAATTACCGTGCTTAAATAGCATGCAATATGTGTACTTGCATACTATTGGTTAAACGTGGTTAAACGTGGTTAAACGGCAATTTGCTTTTTTCTCATTGGTGCAACGTAAATAAATTTGAATTTAATTTACGCAATATGTCGGCGATTGATTTGTGTCGTTACAACACTTTCCTCTCTGAAAAAAAAGGAAAAAATATTCCTCTCTGCGAGGCTAGATAAGAAATGCATGACAGAGTTCGAACCAAGTTAAGCAAAAATATGATGAACTATAAGTGCTGGGCTTAAATATGCTTGTTGGTTGCTTCAACAATTATATGATGCCAGGTAACCACTAGGAATTGCTACACAAATTGTTAGCTCTAGTGGACGGTCATAGCACGTGAGGCAAAATAGAGCAGTGTAAGTTTTTGGAGCCGCAGCGTGAAGATTTCGAGGTAAATCGCCTCTGAATTTGCCAGGTTTAAGTTAAAAACCTAAGCAGGTTGGATCGTTGTCAATGTGTTTGTATACGACCAAAGGAGCTAGAGTGCTCGACGTTGTGGTCATGACATTTGTAGAGTGGTCTTTGTGAAATAGATAAAGTTGAGATATGCATTGAAAGTGGCCTGTACCATGATATGAAGCTGATCACTACTTAGTGTTGCTACACGAAAGCGTTAGCTCTAAGTAGCTGGTCATACCAAAATAGGCAGTGTAATGTCATGTGTGAGAAATACATTATAATGTAAAAATATATACATTAAAATCAAAGGTAACTGCATAAAAATATGTACACGAACATTGCCTCAGAGATGGCATAATACCAAAGAACTGTTCAAAAATGCTACACAATTGTTAGCTAAGAACAGGTGGTTATGCCACGTGAGACAATTACTAAAAATTAACGTAAAGTTTAAAAAAAAATTTTATAGTTAAATGTTAATGTTTAAAAAAATTAATTACGCGTTATACAAAGCAGGTTGAGATTGTGGGCAGACGGAGCCTGAGACGTGTGTAGAAGGTTGAACGCTCTCAGGATCAGGTGGTTCGATAAACGGTTTTAACCTGTCTATGCTTACTGATGTCGGTGTAGCGCCTTGCATAATGATGAAGTATTTTGGCTGTTTTAGTAAAATCGGGTAAGGACCGCGATACTTGGGTTGTAGTGGTGCAACAGCAGTATTGTTGCGAACGAGTACTCTCTTGCAGCTGTGGAGCTGTGGGTGAACGAAGACTGGACGAGGCGTGTGTCTCGGCTGCTGTTCGGACATGTTACCGAAATGAAGTCGAAGGCGGGTAGCTTCGTTTTGTGGGTCATCTTGTGCCGGTAGTAGACGTGGGAGCTGACTAGGCAGGCATAGATCCATGCCATACAAGAGTTGTGACGCAGACGTTTTAATGGATTCTCGAGTACGAGAACGCATGGCCAGCAGAACTAAAGGTAGTGCATCGACCCAGTTGCCATTAATGGACGAGGATGCTAAAGCCAAACTTGGTTGGGTGACGGGCTATTGATCTTTGAATGTGAATGTCACCGCGTTGTTCAGTTCGCAGGAGAGTTGGCGTTAGTGCAGGTTCACTGAGTGCCACGGAGTTGACAGTGAATGGTGACGGTGAAGGTGGTTGTAGAGAGACGTCTGGCCTAGACAGGGCATCTGCAATGAAGTTCTGTTTGCCCTTGACGTGAAAGACGTCAAATTGCCATTCGCTTAGACGAGAAAGCTGTCTTTCCACTCTGGCAGGGTACTTGGCGATAGATGAAGTTGCGTTTCGAAGTGCGCTAACTAGTGGTGCATGATCTGTGAAAACAACAAATCTGCTACTGCCAATAATGCTGATAAAATGGCGCACTGCGTCGTGGATGGCGAGAAGTTCTCGGCCGAAAGTGTCGTACCTCGTTTCTACTGGTTGGAGAGTACGCGAGTAGAAACTGATAGGCTTCCGAACTCCGTCGATCTCTTGTTCCAAAGTGGCTCCAATAGCGAATTCAGAAGCATCTGTCGTGAGTAGAAATGGCTTTTCGAAATCTGGATGCGTTAGCATTGTGGCATTTGCTAACGAGTTGATGGCAAGTCGAAGTAATTCCTCGTCTTCGGATGACCAAGCAATGATGGAATTCTTGCTAAGTCCTTTTCGGTTCCGCAGGTGCCTGCACAAAGGATAAAGTTGTTTGAAAGGCCTGGAAGGAACTTGCGATAATAGTTTAGTACTCCCAGGATTTTCTGCAAATCGCTCAAAGTCCTTGGTGACTTGATATTCTTGATTGAATTCGTCTTTGACGGCAACGGTTGAATACCTTGGGCCGTGATACGATGCCCTAAGAAGTCGACGGATGAAGTTGCAATCTGCGTCTTGTCACAGTTGATCTTGAGTCCGTGGTTGGATAAGCGCGAGAGGACATTTCGTAGATGTTTCGCATGAGATTCTAGATCTGGACTGAATACCATAATGTCATCGAGATATGACATACAATAAGCAGAGTCATCGCGAAGTATGTTGTCTATGAATCTTTGAAATGTCTGTGTAGCACACTTAAGTCCAAAAGGCATGTAAAGGTATTCGAAAAGGCCAAATGGAGTGATGACAGCAGTTTTCTCGATATCCTCTGGTGCTACCGGGATGTGATGGTAGGCTTGTCTAAGGTCAATTACTGAGAAGAAATTGCTGCCGTTGAGTTTTTCAAGTAAAGTGTTGATATTTGGAATAGGATATGCATCAGATTTTGTCACCGAATTTAGCTTACGGTAGTCTCCACAGGCTCTGTACGATCCGTTTGATTTTGAGACTAAGTGCAGTGGTGACGCCCATGAACTTTTCGATGGTCTGATGATTCCCTCTTCCAAAAGCCTTGAGAATTCTTCTTGGGCAGCTTTCAGCTTAGCAGGAGCCAGTGGTCGCTTCTTGAGTGCAATAGGTTGTCCTTCTGTGACGATATGATGCATCGTGTTGGAGACTCGCAGATCGGATTTGTTAAGATCGAAAAGCGATTTGTATTTTCGAAGAGCTGCTGATATCTCTGCTGAATGATGCACTGGGGTTGGTTGAATGACCTGTAACTCCAAACGCTCGGAGGCAAGTGTCCAAAAGCTTTGTTCAAGTCCGGTGGAGGGGTCGATGATCTTTTGATTGGCAAGATCAACAATGAGCCGAAATTTTAGAAGGAAATCAAGGCCTATTATATTATGTGAGACCTTGGCAATGATGAAGTTGTGGGAAAATTCACGTCGTAGACCTATGTTGAGTGTGCGGTATTGGCAGCCATAAGTTGGTATGGGCTCGCCTGTAGCTGTTGCGAGAAGAACGCCTAGCGACATCTCGGCCATTGAATCACCTTTGAGAACTGAGACTGCCGCACCTGTGTCTACGATGTACTCTTCGCCAGTTTTGAAATCAAGAAGGTGCAGAAGTTCGTTTGGCTGTTTGGCTGGGTCATGCAAACAAGTAGGCTGGTGATAGCGACCGGCATTGTCTGTTTGGTTCTCTATGTGAAAAATTCGGCGTGGACGAAAAGAGTCGACAGGGATGTCGGATTGTAGTTGGCTTCTTCCCTGTAGCGCCGTTGATGCCGTTGATGTGCAGAAAGTACGGTCTTCTACTTCCTGCGCCAGACGTTTCCCGATACTGATGCACCCTTGTGCCTGCGGTCTGTTGTCCTCTCCGTCAGCTGTGGAAATTGACACTCATTCGGAAATTCTTCGGAACGACAAAGACAAACTTGGCAAGCATAAAAAAACTTCTGGTGGTTATAACACCAGTTCTTTGGGGCATATTTATTAAATGATTGCGGAGATCTCGATCGCCGCCTACCATTATAATTTGACTTGGAAACGAATTTTGGTCGAGCATTCACATGATTTATCTCCGATTTGGTAATGGCCAATCCTTCTAGAACTTTGGCCATGTTCGCCACTGTTCTCTCTAAGGAGGAGATTCTATCATCTTGCGGAGGTGAAGAAAAGGATGATGGATTCACTTTGGGTTCCAAACCCTATATTCTAACTCACATCTCTCAGATAAGTCATCTATAGAGAGAGTGTTGGGGAGCTGTCTGGCAAAGAGTTTTAATGTTTGGGGAAGATTGTTAATAAAAACAACCTTAGCCTCATGGTCAGAAATGTTGGTTTTATACCAACGTTTCCGTAATTCCCTCAGTATTTCTATGGGGCCAAGATTTGGCATATCTAACTGCGAATATTTGTTTATTATCTGCTCAGTTTCCGTGGGTCCAAGCAAGGATTCTACCTCGTTTTGTAGGCCCAAAATGGGATTAGGTAGCTTCCTAATGGCCTCAAGCTTAGGATAAATTCGTCGCTGCAATTCAGAAGGTAGTTTAGCAAAAACCTTTGACAGTTTTTGATGACTGTCATAATCAGGAAACGGGGAGAAAGCGGAGTCTACGCGCATAAAGAATAACTCACTATCTCCATCCCAAACAGGAACATCAATATCTAAAATTGGACCTGACATTTTAACAATCTTACGGGATCTTAAAAGCATAAATTTATAAGCAATATGAAAATGTATATATAAATGTATAAATATATAACGAAACGCTTACCCACAAACAGCTTCCACTGTTGCTTGATATTGTCCAGTACAAAAGGAAAAAACGAACAGAGGCCCCGATGGCCTTTGATGACAATGTATTATTATTTCAACACAGAACAGCGTCACTCCTTCCAAAATTGAAATTGTCCTGTAGGGAAGACGAACAGAGGCCCCGTTGGCCTTTAGTGCCAATGAATTATTATTTTCAACAGCAAGAATAACACACTGCTTCCAAAATTTGAAATTTTCCTTTAGGGAAGACGAACACCACAAATTAACGAATATATACCCAACAGAAAAACAGGATCAGGGTAAAGAAAACGCAAATGTTAGTCGATTTATCCCAAACAAATGAAGAAAGTCAATTTATTTATACCCAAAAAAAAATCAGATAAATAATCAATATCCTGGCGTGGTCGCCAATTTTGCAAACGCCCCGGCTTCAAGTAAATGCCGTACGACGTTACAAACTCGGTTAAGGTGCTCTGAATAGAGATTAGTTACTGATATGGGGCCCCTTAAGAGGGCCGGGTAATGCGTTCGCTTGAAGTCTTCAGACGTTGAAGATGTCCTAGAGCCTTGGGTGGACTCTGGTTGAGTTTGTTGCTCCCGTGGTTGAGCTGTGATCGCGTTGTGGATGGTGTCCTGCAGGTCCTGCACTCAATTGGCTCGTCTCTCCGGTATCCCGCAACAAGATGAGTAGATACTGACAGCCGACAGAGCGCACACGTATTGACAACCGACAGAACGCACACGCGTGAAGCAGGTAGAAGGCAAATGCCACAACTGACTTGCATGGTAAATTACCGTGCTTAAATAGCATGCAATATGTGTACTTGCATACTATTGGTTAAACGTGGTTAGACGTGGTTAAACGGCAATTTGCTTTTTTCTCATTGGTGCAACGTAAATAAATTTGAATTTAATTTACGCAATATGTCGGCGATTGATTTGTGTCGTTACACATTGAAGTCTTCACACGTAGTAAACACATTCATTTTCAGTGACAACTTTTAACAGTGACTATGTTCATATCATCATGTATTTTCAATCGGTTGCGTGTATTAATTTCAATTCAGACATTTTTGTAAGAATAACTGCTGGTGTGCAAAAAATTTTTCTTTATAAACAGAGATCATTTTAACTTTTGCCGTCCAGAAGACGGACAATTTAGTTTAATTGCGAATGGTGTTTAAGACATTATTTTGTGTTAAAGTTTGTTTTTATTGCAGACCAGCACATGGTCAATTTTGACTAACAGTGAATTCTATTTCTATTTGCAACATTGTGTACAATATAAGTGGGATAACTCATTTTGCCTTCTCACATCAACCATCCAGAAAAGATCAGAGACTGATTATGAGTATGGGTAGTAATAATAGCCACCATGGGTATGTAGGAAGGGTACAGAATCACGAACTAGATAGCTACCCCGCAAAAATACTCCTACAAAAGAACGTTTCATACACATACATGTTAGTCTGGTAATCTTACCTGCCGTGAACAATATACGCTATCTACTGTCAATACTGGATCGCACCATTCAATGGCATGAGGCCATACTACTGCCAGAAATGAGGCAAGACACTGTCAGTTCTGTTTTTTTCGAGCTTAATTGGTTCGCTTGATTTGGTGCTCCAGCTGAAGTGACAACCGATTGTGGCACACAGTTCATCGGCGAAGAATTCGCTGCCCTACTGAAATACTATGCTGTCAAGCACTCCTTGACCGCGGCTCGTAATCCTAGAGCAAAAGGTTTCGTCAAAAGGCAACACTGCGAACTGAAAATGGCGCTCAAGACTAGCCCAGAATAAAACTGGCTTGCGGCTTTTCCGAAAATACTCCTGTCAATGCGGACAAGACCTATGCATAGATAGTAACTTGTGTTGACAATATAGTATTTTGTTTCCGTTTAGAGCACAGTCAATTTTGACTAAAAGTGAATTTTAATTAACGTTACAACATTGTGTACAATATACATAAGATGATTAGCCTTAGCTTTCTCACATCACCCATTGGAAAGAGATCGGATACTAAACATAAGCATGGCCCACGAAAATAATTTTCGCCGACGACCGCTACCAGGCATATGTAGGAATGGCATAGCATCGTTAAATAAACACCTAACCCGCAAAACCTCTTACAATAACCAAAAAACCTCCTACAATATGTTGCACTATTCCGAAGCTCTCAGAATTGATAAAATGCAAATACTGATGAAAATTTAATATTGGAAGTGTTTGATAAATGCTCAGTGATGTTGATAGTAATCCATACCAATTGAAACAAATCAATTGCCGAGTGTGTTTCGTTGTTCTAGCGTAAAAATAATTTGTCAGAAAAAACATTATGCTCGCATTTTTATTGAAGACCGCATATCATTTCGCGAAATTTATGCAAATAGCAAACAATATTACTGCACAGAAATGGTGCCGTGCAGTTAGATGTCATTTTTATTCGTGGTAAAGTTAAGTTAATTTTTTATATAAGTTGGTTTTATATAACTAGCGTCAATGGAAGTGCAATTGGTTCTTCATATATTTATGTTGTCTGTTTAGCTCACTGTTTAATTTGCGCTATTTTTTACATTATTAGTGTGTGCGTTTGCGACTGGAGGAGTTCAGTAAACCCTGAAGGCACGTGGTAACAAATTCATGTCCTGCTAATTATAAATCGAAGGCCTTAAATGTTTTTCACACACACACTGCCAGCAGAAGTTAAAATGAATTGCAACTGAATTGAAGCGATCAAGCTTTTGCCGTGAACAAATATTGAATGAGTTAACGTGTTGTATATTTCTAGTTAATCATGCATAATTTACAAAATTTTGTACAATTTGCGCATAAGCGTTAAGTAACCGAAAATCTTTAACCAAATTAGCCAGGTTAGTATTTGTAAATTGAAATAAATTAATATTGCGAAATCATTCTAATATTTTAATTAAGTGAGATAATAAAATTGATGATTCGTCCTACTGATTAGTATTTAAAAACAAACAGAATAAATACAAATAAAATTTTAAAATAACTGTCATCATTTATCTTAATCCGCTGATTTGATTTAAATTATCGTTCTTGCCAGTCTTGAAAAAGCTGAAATTGTTGTTCTAAATAATAAGTTATACAGTTTCAGAACATCGAACATTATTATATTCATTTTTCATATTACCTGAACTTTTATTTTATTAATGACACAAACATTCAGTGAAAATCGATTGAAATTCTGCTCTTTCAGTCTCTTCCATTTGTTCTTCATGTTTAGCATAGCAAATCCCTTGTCGCTTTCATCACCAAATTGATTCAACTCCAGGCTGTACGAGAGACTGCCATCTTCATACTTTCTGTTGTGACTATTAATTTTCTCTCGATTGTCCAATTAAATAGAGAAGCGCTGTTCTTCGTCATGGCTTTCATACGATGTTCCATAAGTCAATTTCCACGCATTCCATTCACTCCTAATAGTCGAGCCGGCATTGATCTCATTAATAAAAAGTGAACTAACAAGTAACAAACAGACACCAATACTTATACACAACAGACAGGACTATGCGGTATTCATAATCGAAATTTTACGTCGTTTTACTGTTACGTGACTTCATAGACAAAATTTCATATTTCAAATATGATAATTCAGCACATTTCATCATCTATTTCAATATTATCCGATTTTTAATCTGTTAATGCACAAAAATCTCTATTCACTTTTTGTATGCGTAGGATTTCATCTATTAATCTATTTCAATAGATTGTGAATTTTATTCATTCTAAATTCATTATTCCTGACGCGAGTTGTTGCATTTTCAGCAAAAATTGTTATTTAAAGAAATATTTTAATAAAATTACTAACAATTTTAATTTTGCTACCTTGTCAATGTAATAATATTTTCGTTGGTTTTCTAATGACATTCCTATACACAATTCTGTTTTATAATTACAAAGCAGTTTTTAAAGAGCAATTTAAAGTTTTCCAATTTCCAAAAGTTTTCCAGTTTCTAATTTTCGTGCTATTGTTAAACAGGGTTTGATTGCGAATGTATTTTCTCCACGGTAATTTTGATTAATTCCCATTTTGACACACTGATTTAGACTCAATTATATTAAATGCGACAAATTTTCTCACCATAAATATAGATTTATCATGGAAATTATACTATTACACAGTCGGCAAATATCCAGTAAAGGCTAAATTTTATACCATATTCATGAGTTGATATTTATCAAATAACATTTTATAGCATCTTTTCGTATCATCAACTATCAATTTATCTGGCATTTTGCAAGAAACACCTAATAACTTGATTAAAATATTGAAGCATGCAAAAATAACAAAGAATTTTAGGGAAATACATCTTCTGAAATTAAATCATAAATTGTTTTCGCTTTAAAAAATGAGTGATCAATTTTAACCAATATTAGACACTGACTGTGAAAAATTCAAAACATGAATTTACATTACGATATTACGTTTTTGATTTGTATCGAGTTAACTTTATTAGTTATAAATTTATTTAGGCAATTTACAATTTGTATTGCTCATTTTTGCACTACAGTGAAACGCCTCTCACTCAGTTTTCTCAATTTAAACAAATTCGTAATGGTAAAATGCGCTTTAACTAAAATAATTATAAAATTATTTCTTTGCATTATTATTTCCACTTAATGTGACTGATTATTGTATTTAACTGACGAAGCTCATATATTACTTGTAGAGGCCCTTTGGTCACTACCATAATGGGGTCTCTTGGATGCCAGGCCCGGAATATCCATATATGCGGAATGATCATCTATCTTGGAACACTTAAGTTCCTCTGAACTATCTCTTAAGCTACAATCCTTAAGTCCGCTAGCCAACTGCTCTGTATCCTCAGTATTTAATAAACCAGACATGATATTATTAAATTACTTGCAATTTTATATTATATTAATAAGTAAGCTTACCCGGATACGCTGATGTCCACAAATTTACTGAACTGGAAAGAATGAGACCTTGAAACAAATATTCACTTAAATTACCCAAAGCAAATTTGTGGTTCTTTTCGCTGATAATTAAAAACAATAAAATGACGAGAAGATTACAAATTTTATTCACAAAGTAATCGGAGATGAACCATGCAGTGTCCCGCTTATGCAATTCAGAAACTCAGATCAAAACTGTCTCATTTCTTTTCACAAGACAAGTCCAAAACTTCGACAATATGAACAAAAGAACTTTCAAAAAAATTTACAATATTTTTCAAAAATTACAATATTGTTTTACGAAACCAGCGATAACATCAAATGTCCAAAAATAAAAATTGATTTATTTTTATATGAGAGGTTAATTTCTGTCCGATAATTAATTTAACCTCTACATACTCCCTCATGTTTAAGATGATTAACCATACATGATGTAGTCTTCATTCTTCGGTTTCTTGATGACTCTTCCCGACCGAGTTTCAACAAGTTGTGCTGGTACTTCACCAGATTTCATATTCATATCGCATTGTTCTTGATTCTCAGTTGTCTTGGTTTTAATCTTTACTTCTTTACCATATTTATTCGACACTTCATTTTTCTCACCAATTTCTGAGTCACATCTCGCCTCAACTTCTGGATACTTCGGTGAATACTGTTCCTCAGTCTCCTCCTCCGTCCAAATAAACTGTGGAATACAGCGATCCAGTGTTACACATTCTACAGTGCCATTTACTTCTATAAATGCATTTTTCTCAGTCATATGATTGACTTTATATGGCCCCTTATAGAATGGAGTCAGACAATTCTGTCTGTTTTCGTTAGTTATGTATACATGCGATGCCAGCTTTAAATCTGAAGATACATAGCATTTAGACTTTGGACTTCTAGTTTTGGTTGGAGCTAAACGACTCATTTTATCTCTCAATGCTCCAACAAACCAATCTACTGAACTAGAGGCCCAATCGAGACAACTTGGAGCTTCTATTAGAATATCTCCAGGTAACCTCAGTGGCTCTCCATAAACAAGTTCTGCTATGGATGTTCCTAACTGAACTCTGTATCTGTTTCGCATTGCCAACAAAACTACGGGCAAATCATGTATCCAACTGGATCCACCGGTGCAGCGTAATGCAGCCTTCAGCTCCCTGTGCAGTCTCTCAACCATCCCATTGGCTCTGGGATTATAAGCACATGTGTGTCTTACTTCTATCCCCATTGTATTCAATGATCTGATAAACAGTTCAGACATAAACTGACTACCACGATCAGTAGTTACCCTTACCGGTACACCATATCGCGACACCCAATTATGCAAGAACATAAGTAAGACCTCTTGAGCTGTCATGTCTTTCAGGATTGCTACCTCAAACTGACGACTGAATCGATCGACCATCGTGAGTAAATACTTATGGCCGGAAATCTCAGGCATTTCTACTATATCAATATGAACATGCATGAATCGACCCGCTGGTATACCAATCGTTTTAATTTCAGTTTTGGTATGACGCCAAACTTTACAAGTTTGACACCGGGCACATGTCCTTACCCAGGCTCTTATGTCTTTCGACATCTTTGGCCATACATATCTATCAGTGACCATCCTGATAGTTGCCTTAATGGAAGGATGACTGAATTCATGTAGCTGCTGAATTACCTTATACCTTAATTCTAGCGGTACATAAGGTCTAGGTTGGCTCCTGGAGATTTCACATAATAACCACTTATCTCCAATCTTCCTGCGTGTATATACAGGATTCTTTTCTAACACAGCCACTAAAGGATCAGAACCTTGTGCTTCCATCAATTGCTGGACAAAATCATTAGAAGATACAATAGAGCATACGAGTGACTCTGAACGAATCATATCTTCATCTGATACGTCTGGTCTACTGAGAGTGTCTGCCACCACATTATCTTTTCCTGAGATATGACTTATGGTAAAATCAAATTCTGCGAGTCGGGTTATTTGTGAATTTACCCGCCGAGAATAATTTAGCCTGTTTGCTTTCCCAAGGATACTCAACAACGGTTTATGATCAGTTAATATCATAAACTGATGTCCATCTAGGTAGTGCTCAAAATGCAACACTGCAGAATAAACTGCTAGTAACTCCTTTCCAAGCGTATCATATCGCTTCTCGCGATCTTGGAGTTTCCGACTATAGAATCCAATCGGCTTGACTATACCATTTTCTCGTTGATGTAACACTGCTCCTATGGCTACATCAGAAGCATCTGTGACCAGCTCAAACGGCTTAGTCCAATCCACAGGTGCTAATGTGGTTATTTGGCTTAACAGATCTTTGGCCCTCTGGAATTTTTCCTTGTCGTCTTGGCTAAAATTAATAGGCCAGGACTTCTTGATTGTGCTTCGTTCGCGAACTAAATGTCGAGTTAGCGACCCCAAAATTCCAGCTAAACCTGGTATGAACCGACGATAGTAGCTAATCATGCCCAAAAATCTACGCAACTGGCGTACAGTTCTAGGTTCTGGCACATCCTTGATTGCTTGTACCTTGTCTTCCAAGGGCTTGATTCCATCCTTGGAAATGGTGTGTCCAAGATATTTTACGGTAGAGCAACCAATCCTACTCTTTTCTGGTTTCACTACCAATCCATAATGTTCCAGCTTAGACAAAACGATGTCCAAATGCTCCCGGTGTTCCTCCCTAGATTGACTATATATAATGATGTCATCTATATACACTCTAGCAAATGAACAGTCTTGAAGAACTTCCTCTGTCAGACGCTGGAATGTCTGACTTGCATTCTTCAACCCAAAAGGCATACATAAGAATTCATGCGATCCTCCTCCAGGGAATCGCACTGCTGTGAGCGGTATAGATTCTGCCTCCATAGGTACTTGATAGTACGCTTTCTGCAGATCTAACGTTGTATATAC
>JAQBSW010013918.1:0-12780 GCA_029291075.1 Eudiplozoon nipponicum
GTACGGTAGTCCAGATCGGTTGGACTATCTACACAAACGATGTACGTACTTCCAAAACACGCGAAATATACTTTTATAACATCGATATCATAAATGGTTAATTTTCCGTTCAATGCACAGGCTGAATGACTATTCAGTATAATTCAACCATTGCGCAAACTATCATAAATTATTCGCCTGAGAACGCATTTAAGTTTTACTCAATTTAAGATTTACATGGTAAAATAAATAATTATTTATTTTGATTTGACGTCTCTGCTAGTAAATGTACCAATTAAGGAAAATTTTGAATTTAAAGTTCCGGCCATTGACCAAAACATATTAACATCTCTGGGCTTAGTTCAAACTTAAGTTTTAATAGAATATTTATAAATGGTTTGGTAGTATGGCGTTGCAGATCCCACAATTTCCAGTGCAGTTTGAGATTTTTCTACGCCATTCGGAGATCAATTAAGGGAGAAATCAGTGTGTTTACAGTATATATTCCATTTCAAAGAAATTCTTCTTGTTTGTTAAAGACGTTCAAGAAGATTCTACGAGGTCTACATGGACATAAATTTCGTGTCATAGTATAATAAGGTGATATTATGTGCAGTATTTACACTGTGAGAGTTTAAGGCCATTTAAATATGGTATTTCAAAGTTTCGCGGATGTCTTTCAAGCATTCTCAAGCTGATTAGTCTATATTTTTAAGATGGTGGATAAAATAACTCAAATAATACCTTAATTTTTAATTATTATCATTAAAAATTAATTGAGTCAACTTGCTATTCTTTTGTGCTGAAATTGTGCTGAGGCATAATAAGGCTGAAGATGATTTCGGAAAAAATGAATCGAAACGCTACAAAAAGATCTAAAAGCCCGTGTTTATTTGAATTACAAATGGATATATTTCGTCGCGCTCCATCACGTGATGGGTCCTCAACGGTGTATAGCACGGAAAGAGGATCTAAATTGAATCAATTTCTCATCGCTGACAACTATCGAAAAATAACTTAACTTAATTAATTGAGTCTATTATTTAAATTGGATTTCAAATAAATCAAAAATTGTAGGACCAGAAAGAGGAACAGTTAACTTAAAACGTCCATTTAACGATAGGAGCTGCTTCCAGCACGACAATGAAAGAATTTACAATAGGAATTGTCATGTGCATTTAATAAAACTAAACTACGTATGTTACATAATAGTGAATTTGCTTTTACCAACAACCAGAGAAATAAAACTCTTAATGTCGGCCTCACAAATTAATGATTAATATCCCTGGGTAGGTTTTCGATTAATTTACAAAGACCAATCGACCTCACGGTTAATCGCTAATTTACAAGTTAGTTGCAATTTAAACGGCTGAACCGTATCGAAAAGTAAATAATCGTCTGCAATTACGTAGCATATCATTGAAAACTCGCACGAACGTTCATCAAACAGTGGCTTCAAACAATTATTGTTAAATAGTGGCTTCAAGATACTTGCCAAACGCAGCAAGAGATGCAAATTATCATTTTTTTATGCGTTATGGAGAAAAATAAATACAGCCTGATTACGCAAGCAGCAAAATCATGCTCGAGAATTGGGTATAAACTAAAAGTGATACACACAAATTTTTCTTAGTTATCCTATTCAACAATCTCACACAATAACAAATTAGTTCAGTTGTGACCAGAAGGATAAACGAAAGGCAGCATGAACGGAAAGTATAATCTCATGCACATTCGTTTCGTGCTTACTGGCGACTCATCAGTAGGAGCAGGTATTACGCCCTTTAACCACTATATATTTGGTAGAAGAATGTGGAATAATAGGACAGTACATTCTTCTACCAAATATATAGTGGTTAAAGGGCGTAATACCGGCTCCTACTGATGAGTCGCCAGTAAGCACGAAACGAATGTGCATGAGATTATACTTTCCGTTCATGCTACCTTTGGTTTATCCTTCTGGTCACAACTGAACTAATTTGTTACTAGGTTCGCAAAACCTAATACATACTTGCATATATATTAGTTCTTCGCAACAAACAGTATTTAATCTCACACAATTTCTGTTTTCTACTTTCAAAAGCATACAAATATATTTATTTTTTTATACTCGAGAAAAAAATTCCAAGAAATGTTTCTCGTATCCAATAAAATTTATTTTTAGCTCAGCTCATGCGAATAGTGTTATGGATAACAGTTTTCATCACATAAATTTTTGTCTACAAATTATGAAATTTATAAAATTGAAAACTATAAAACAAACTGTTTAATCGCTAATGATTATTTCCTTCTGGATATTTGGGCGTCTTATTCGCTCATCAATAATTTCCTTATTTTATTTAGCAAATAAACTTACACAATTATAATTCGAACCTAATGCGTTCATCAAACAATTTTCACTTTTTCATTTAAATTAATGAAATAATTCTGATCATACATCAAACTGTGCGTATATGATTATGTGCCAAATCAAACTAAAAATCATCTTATCAGTTACTAAATGCCTTAAATCAAGTTTGCGAGCTTGAAGTAAACACCAATCCCATTGTTGTTAACCAGTCGTCGAACTACATAACGAAACTACCGCCAGCCGCAACGCACTGGCGCGTTTCGACCTTCCATAATCATCATCAGAGAACGACTGGTTAAATACAATGGGATCGGTGTTTACTTCATGCTTGCAAACTTGATTTAAAGAATTCTTACCACCTCCTGCGCAATCAATTATTGTTAAATTGTATTGCCTATACATGTATATGTAGCGAAAGCTGCAAACAGTCAATGTTCGTGACTGCATAGAAACTGTGCAGCCGACATTTCCAGACAAGTTCAATGTATGCGAGACTTTCTAGAGATTTGAGTCGCATATCTAACTTTGATTTTCATATATATTAAATGCGGTTTGATCCTCGATAGTCAGTTTGCCGTCGTACTATGATGTTGATCATGGAAGGTCGAAACGCATCAGTGCGTTGCGGCTGGCGGTAGTTTTGTTATGTTGTTCGACAACTGGTTAAATACAATGGGATTGGTGTTTACTTCAAGCTGGCAAACTTGATTTAAATAATTGTTACCACCACACGCGCAATCAATTATTGTTAAATTATTCAATGCTACGTTGAACAAATGGTAAAATATTATTAATTTAAATCAATTATGCGATCTTGACATAAAAACCAGTTCCATTATATACCTATAGTTTTCAGTATAAATAAAAAAATTTGTAATTTATTAAAATCAATTCATCCGGTAGAGCGGTTTTGTCCTTATTGGGAACTTTTCAAGTACTGTCCAGAATTTCTTTTAATCAATATTGTGATCTTGATATATATATATATATATATATATATATATATATACTTTCCGTAATTTTGCCGCGAATGTGGCTCTATATTGAGGAGATATTTTCCCTATTTCAGCTATATTTAAACTAAACTGCCTTTGGATTTTTTGCTTTCCATATATATGCAAGGCGGTTTGATCCTCGCTAGTCAGTTTTCGTCGAACTCTGATGTTGTTATGTTGTAGCGACGACTGATTTAAAATACAATGGGATTGGTGTTTACTTCAAGCTCGTAAACTTGATTTAAATAATTGTTACCACCACCCTCGCAATCAATTATTGTTTAATTGTATTGCCTTTGGATATGCCTATTTAATATTCGGCCGGTCAACTAACCATCTTGCAATCAATTCATCATTCAAATACCAAACCCCTCAATCATAAATAAATTAGAAATTCAATCACGTTTCCAATCATTATGAAACTCACAAAAGATTATTTTAAGCAATCTACAGTTTGTTTAAGTGATCAATGTTTGCATATGTTGTGATAATTGTTTAAGTCAAGTTTATAGAGTTAATATTAACAGTAAACCCTTTTTATATATGCAATTGCGCAGCATAGCAAAACTACCTTCAGTTCTATGTACTGACGCTTATTTATTTCCATCGTCATCAACAAAACACGACGGATTTGACTAGCGAACGTCAAATCGCACTGAAAATATAAGGTATTGAAATAATAAATGTCGCTTTCACCATATTAGTTTCGCGTATATTGTGCTGGACCATTTTGTCAGATGCACAATTACTATTAAGTCAGGAGTACAACCCTTTAAATCATCTTACGCACTTTTATGTGTTGTACAATTGAATTATTATTGATTGCACGGGTGATGATAAAATTAATTAAACCAATATACGCACTGGAGAAAGACACCAATGACATTCTTTCGAATAGAGGCAAAACATAGCTAATCTACGTTTAGTCACATTTACTGACTGGTTTCCATGTTTGATGGCAGTCATCAGAGCACAATGGCCAACTGACTAAAGCGAATCAGTCGCAACTTTTATGTGACGAATTGAAAGCAAATGATATTTATCTGTCTTCTGAAAATTTGAATTAAGTACATTTTATTACCACCTACGAAATCAGTGATTGTTAAGTTTAAAATATAGAGTAAATGTAACGAAAACCGCCTAAATTTTATGTTAGTGATCTCATAGACGCGTGCAGACTACGTAATTGTCACCTGCATGTTTGCCAAACTGCCTAATGATGAGAGCCGTATGTCCTTTTCATAACATTTTATGTGTACCGCGGTTTTATCATCGTTAGTCAGTTTGTGAATGACCAGACTTGATTGACGTACATTAGTACGTGTGCGTGTATTAAGAACTGTGTCTATAAGGTTAGCGAGATCTCTAACTCGTACTATTCAAATATAATCTTTCACTTATACAATCAATGATAACAATTATTTAAATCAAGCTTGCGAGCTTGAAGTAAACACCAATCCCATTGTATTTAAACAATCGTTGAACAACACAGGAAAACTACTGCCAGTCGCAAGACTGACGCATTTCGACCTACCAAGATTATCATTAGAGTACGGCGGCAAACTGACTAGCGAATATCAAACCTCCCCTCTAGTAGTCTCGCATACATTGTACATGACTGTAAATCTCGGCTGCACAATTTCTATGCCGTCACGAACATTAAAATTTCGTAGCTTTTACCACATATATATGACTAGGATCAAATCCCACTACGTGTATTTAAAACTGCTTCTACAAGATTAGCGAGATCTCTAATTCCTACTATTCACATGCGTACTTTCACTGATTTAATCAACGTTAAAAAATCGTAAGTAACATATGATATGCATTTTTTATAACCATGTTGCTACTTACTAACTGTAAGTAGCCACACAACATAGCTAAAATACTGTTAGTTAAACTATCTGACTCGTTTCGACATTCCGCGATCATCATCAGAGAGCAACGACAAACTTGCTAGCTAGGATCAAATCGCAACGCATATATAGGGAAAGCACCATTGGTTATGCGTCTCTCACCTCTAGGAGTCTCACACATGTTGAACTTGACTGGAAACTTTGACTGAACAATTCCTATTTAGTCATGAACATGAACTTTTTTCGTGTTCATTACATGCATTTAAATTATACAATTAAACAATCATTGGTTGCGCGGTCAGTGATAACAATTCTTTAAATCAAGTTTGTGAACTTGACATAAACACCAACCCCAGTTTGTAGTTGTGCTCTGATTATCATCATGAAAGTGCGAAACGTGTCAGTACCTATGACAGACGGTATTTGGTTATTGTATGACTGGTTTTATATAATGGTTGTATATAATGACTGGTTATATATAATGAGATTCTTGTTTATCTGAAGTTCGCAAAATAACTTTAAAGAAGTACAGCACCTGCGACGCTACTACTTACCTAATCTTCTCAACAATAATTTGCCTTATTAGTTGGACAATTTTGTGTTACGAAGATTACCAGTTAATAAATATGGGTCAGTACATATGAATTTATTTATTAGTTTACATAATAGCTCTCATGAACTATCGAATAGACGATTTCCTTCATGACGGTAGCATTAAAAAACACACTCGTATTCTGTCAATCGTTTGTTCATATGTATTTTTATCAACTCATACCGATAAAGCTCATTATTATATAAATTTCTTCCAATTAGATGATTCTTCGTTTACTGAAATTTTAATTTTCTAAGAATAAATAACTATATAGAGATAATCAAAACTTAAAAATCATATAACATTCGTCTTTCAAAATGAGTAGTTTAAATGTGTGCAGCACAAATAATTATAGAAATGTTAGATGACATATGAATCGGATTTTTGAAGAATTTGAGACCCCAAAGGTAAGTTCTCAAGCTTTACAGTTAAATATTGTTTGTTGCGAAGAACTAATATATATGCAAGTATTTATTAGGTGCTGCGAACCTAGTAACAAATTAGTTCAGTTTTGACCAGAAGGATAAACCAAAGGCAGCATGAACGGAAAGTATAATCTCATGCACATTCGTTTCGTGCTTACTGGCGACTCATCAGTAGGAGCCGGTATTACGCCCTTTAACCACTATATATTTGGTCAAAGAATGTGGAACAATAGGACGGTACAATCTCCTAGACGAATGTGTAAACCTGCAATAGTGAAGCTAACATCATCTAAAGTCAACGACAATGCCACTTCAATGCTAACTCACACTATATAATATATATACCGAGTCTGTAAAGGATGCTAACACTATGGCTATTGTGTTAGTAACCGATACCAACATTATTGTACTGAAAAGGTACACCGTACTAACATTATGGTTACCGAGTCAGTGCATGATGCCAACCTGATGGATATCAATTTATGCTATAGTTCACCGAAATTGAGAATTACAACAATTTCTGAACACCTGTTACTCCAGTAAATCCATACACTCTGGCCTTGATCGATATCAGTTATCACATTTCTCGGTAAGCATGACATCATTCAATTCAATATATTACAGTTAAATACTGTTTGTTGCGAAGAACTAATATAAATGCAAGTATGTATTAGGTGTTGCGAACCTAGTAACAAATTAGTTCAGTAATGACCAGAAGGATAAACCAAAGGCAGCATTCCTACCATAGTGAAGCTAAATTCTCAAGCTGCCTCAGTCGAGTTAGTGAACGCAAGAAAATCACTTGATACAGGCTATACTAATAACTACAATCGACCAAACAAAGTGAACACGAAAATTCATTGAGTAAGAAGGCTAAAAATGAACGCTAATTACGATAGAGTATGATAAAAGTTTAAAGATCTCATAAAGTGTTTTCAAACTATGCGGTACATCATATGATCACATCAAACGTTGCTCAAACACGTGTGATCAAAATATCCGTAAAATTGTTTTGTTTTTTAACCAAGCTTTGTGTTCTAAACTTCCACACACAATTACATGATATAATAACCATTCAAGCTCACAAATCTAGAATTTATGCTAACTTAGCGCCAGATCACGAGTAAAGGTATGCAGCACGATGAAGCATTAACACAAATTTTGTAAAAGATACAAGAACCGTTTCTGTCTCATATTCTTCTCATTTAACTTCAAATATATATATATATATATAGAAAAAAACACAAAATTTAATCATGGAACTGGTCTGAACTGTGGTAACAACCAATCAATTGCGTGCATCACCTCCAGTTCAAACTCAATACTAGAAAATGCTTTTTCCGCTTCCGTAAATCAGGCTGCAGTTTGTTTTTCACATTGTTTCATATTTAGCTAACTCATTTCCGTTTTTGCATTTAGTGATTTTATTATATGCTACGTCTGGAGAACATACGTTTGAGATTTCAACGATACGTTGTGTAATTACAGTCGTGTGTTTGTCATTTTATTTTGAGCGAAAGTTTAAGTTGCAATGTTCTTTATTCAATTAATTAACCTTTTCGACAATTAACCTGCATAAGTTGATCTCAAGCTTGGGCATGTATATTAGTAAAAAATATTTCAGGTCGACAATAAGGGCTGGTTCTCTTTGATTGCTGGTGATGGAAATGGTGTTACCTTAATTAATATTCGTAGTTTAGCCGTGTTAATTGTGCGCGTAAATGCCGCGTAAACTTTCCACTAGTCAGTGCGAGGAACAGCACCCATTTAAACGCAATGTTCAGTTGTTATGACGAAATAGAAAACAAGATCACTTAAGAAATTAAAAATTGGTATAACATCTGGAGTTTTTGTGATTTACTATTGATTGGCACTGATAAACTTGTTCTTAGCCTATCACAAATACAAATCGATCAGCTAACACTGGAGGCACTAATGATGGGCCTGAATTTTGGAATTTACCCTCCAGATAAAAGCTATATTGATTATGAGGCAGAATTGTAAATTCGGTTTGAACAAACAACCGATTTAGAACCTACAATCATTGATTAAAAAACTGGATTAAAGCTAGTTTGCGAGCTTGAATTAAACACCAATCCCATTGTATTTAACTAGTCGTCGACAACATAAAAAAAACTACCGCCAGTTGTTATGTTATTCGACGACTGGTTAAATACAATGGCATTGGTGTTTACTTCAAGCTCGCAAACTTGATTTAAAGAATTTTAAATTATAGTTTAATGGTTTAAAGTTACTTTATTTGATCAGGCTTCATATCGAAACCCGTTTAAATGCGCAGAAGAACATGCATTAACAAAGCAACATTGAAATGCGCTTAAAAGTGTCAGCAGAAATATAGACATAAAAATACTATGCTGTTATAATGGACAAATCTGACTTTATACAATAGATTAAGAACGTGTTGTATGACAATAAAAAATAACGCATCTGCCGGGAAAATCAGATGAGATAGACAAAATTGAACGCAAAGTAATAAATGAAATTAAGATCTTAACAGACGACGGTTTCATTGATGAGGCCGTTGCAAAGAAGCTCAAACTTGTTGGATTATCTACACCAACAATGTTCGGACTACCAAAAATACGCACTAGTGTTGTCATATGCGATAAACCTTATCAATGGTCAATTCTCCGCTTCATATATTGTATAAATGGTTAGTCCGAATACTAAAACAATCGCACAAACTACTAGGTGATTACTCGGTTTCCGATTCTTTGAGTCTGTTAACAGAATTCAATATAAAACTGTTCAAAATAATATAATTGTGTCTTTTAATTTTACCTAATTGTTTACAAATGTGACAATTATAATTTAAGCGATAAATCAAAATATATTACCATTTCCGATACCTGGTCATATTCCACACAAGCACATTTTATTATGCACCGTAACGTTTTGATGGGAACATCTATCAACAGATTAAAGGTGTGGCAATGGAGAGCCCCCTATCTCCAGTGTTAGCTTAGATTTTACTTGGCCATCTTAAGAACACATTATTAAAAAGTAACATGAGTAAATGTTCACAATACATACAGTATGTTGATAATTTTTTCTGGTTCTTAAAAATAGGTAGCAATAACGAACGCTGTTTCATAGTTTCCATAAAGCGCATAAGAATATCAGTTTCACGTCAGAGCAAGAGAATGATTCTTGTTTGCCTTTCTTAGATGTACTAGTAAAAAAAATGTCAATAGTAAATTAAATAGAACAATTCATCGTAAACCAACTTGGTCTGTTGAGTATTTTCATTGTAGCAGCTTTGTGGCTTTACAGCATAAATTATCATGAGTTCGAAAGAATTTCTCAAGAATACCCAGTTTTGTCATTTCAGTGTCAAAAAGTGACACATATAAAAAAGTATAATCTATCTACTGTTTCATGGCTATCCTAGACAATTGATCGAACCAATTATTAGAGTAGGAAATCAAAAGAAACAAAGGTTATTGTGACTATAGAAGACAGTTATTTACCTGAATATCCCATTTAAGAGGGTGCTGCTTCCCACCCAGCACGCAAGAAATATCGAGCGGCATTAAAACGCACATTTGATACAGCTAAACTACGTTTGTTATTTAATGTTACGCAATTGCATTTACCAGCAAACAAAGAGAAACAGCTTTTAATACCCACCCCAAATATTATTTACCAGTATACATGCGCAATTTGTCAATAAACTTACGTAGGCCTACCGACCAGATTGTTAATTACTCGCACGAGAGAACATTGCAACTTAAAAACTTATTTTAATTCAAATTGTAAATACATGTATTTAATTGCACAACATACCGTTGAAACATCACACGTATGTTCTCCAGACATAGCATTCAATATAATTACCAAATTCAATAACAGAAAGGAGTTAGCCACATAAGAAGATTTATGGAAGAAAACAGCAGTCGGATTTATGCAAGGAGAAAATATTTTCTGATATTGAGTTTGAACTGAAGATGATCCACGCAATTTATTGTTGATTTCATAATATAAAACTCTCCGCGTTTCAATATTTTGACATGTTTTGACTTTTAATATATATATATATATATATATATATATATATATATATATATATATATATATATATATAAAGAGGTTTTCATTAGTAGACAATATGAGAAGAATATGGAGAAAGAAGCGGTTCATGTATCTGATAAAATTTCTTTATAGTTTCGCTCATAGTAATGGTATTATGAATTTTATTAAGGTTCGCATTCCAAAATTATATATATATATATATATATATATATATATATATATATATATATATATATATATATATATTCTTTATAATGTCCATTCCTTTTTAATTAACACAGTATTCTTATAATTAGGAAAACACAAATAACAAAGTGGATAAAGGCCATTTATTTCGTGAATAAGAGATGATAAGTATTCACGAAATAAATGGCCTTTATCCACTTTGTTATGGAATATATATATATATATATATATATATATATATATATATATATATATATATATATACAAAATGTGCATCTAAACTAAACAAAAAATAAATATGAATTGTAATCGATCTACATGACGGTGGTTTTGGTTCCTCAGAAATCGAGCACATTGCCATTTTCTTTAAAACCTTGAAAGTGAACTTCAAGGATTTATTTGATTCCACCAGAAAACTACAATTTGCATGCGACCATGCTGGATGGCATGAGCTGCATGGATTGTCGTAAATTTAACGGTTATTTTACTTCTGTAGGTGCTAAAGGCAAATGCGCTACCTTATATGTTATGCGTGGTCTATTACGTTTAATCTGAGTGTTGAATCGGCTTCTACTTTCTTATTTTTTATGCGGGAATAAGCGATCCGACTTAATAGAATACTCCATTACATTATGTACTTTATGATCCGGCATGTGTCAATTGCTTTTGAATTCTTGTTTCAAAAGATGAAACCAATAGTTTGTAGGATAGCTGTTCATCAATAAATCAACTTTTTGATTTTTTACCTACTTCATTCTGTAAACCTGGACTAATCAGTTTGTTTTTCCTTGAAAGGCTGTCCAGTGCCGATGAAAATTTATAGTTAATTAATGTGCAGACCAGGTTGATTTTGTTCGACTGTTATTTTATTTACCATGAAAACCTTCTTTGATTGGCAAGTATAAGAATGACATATTCTCGAAATTCTCTTCTTCGGGCATGAAACTGATGTTTGCGCGCTTTTTTGTATAATCGAAGCAGTTAAAAGAAACAATCTTTTACTCAACAGAGTATTGTACATTTGCTTGGTCCTCGTTATGTGCCACAAAGTATTTATGTCTTAGGTGTTGCGAACCTAGTAACAAATTAGTTCAGTTGTGACCAGAAGGATAAACCAGAGACAGCATGAACGGAAAGTATAATCTCATGCACATTCGTTTCGTGCTTACTGGCGACTCATCAGTAGGAGCCGGTATTACGCCATTTAACCACTATACATTTGTTGAGGAATGTGTGATAATAGGACGGTACAATCTCCTAGACGAATGTGTAAACCTGCAGTAGTGATGCTAACATCATGTAAAGTCTGCGACAATGCGACTTCAACGCTAACTCACACTATATAATTTTTATATACCGAGTCTGTAGAGGATACCAACACTATGGCTGTTGTGTTAGTAATCGATACCTATAGTTACCAAATAAGTACATGATACCAACCTGATTGATATCAATTTATGCTATAGTTCACCGAAATTGAGAATTACAACAATTTCTGAACACCTGTTACTCCAGTTAATCCATACACTCTGGCCTTGATCGATATCAGTTATCACATTTCGCGGTAAGCATGACATCATTCAATTCAATATATTACAGTTAAATACTGTTTGTTGCGAAGAGCTAATATATATGCAAGTATGTATTAGGTGTTGCGAACCTAGTAACAAATTAGTTCAGTTGTGACCAGAAGGATAAACCAAAGGAAAGTATAATCTCATGCACATTCGTTTCGTGCTTACTGGCGACTCATCAGTAGGAGCCGGTATTACGCCATTTAACCACTATACATTTGTTGAGGAATGTGTGATAATAGGACAAGATCCCAGACATCACTTCGCAATACTGCGAGAATGACATTTACATGCAAACACGCAAACACACAAACACAAACGCATACACACTCACCAACCAGTCAAAACAAGAAACAGCAGTAAAAACGAGTCAGATTTGTTACCACTAGTATAATCAATTGAAAACCCAAAATGTATAAATATGTATGATTGTATAAGAGATGATTAGTATTCACGAAATAGAGATATATCAAATATATCTAACACCTGTTACTCCAGTAAATCCATACACCCTGGCCTTGATCGATATCAGTTATCATATTTCGCGGTAAGCATGACATCATTAAATTCGATATATATCAGTTAGATACTGATATCGATCAAGGCCAGAGTGTATGGATTTACTGAAGTAACAGGTGTTCCGAAATTGTTGTAATTCTCAATTTCGGTGAACTATAGCATAAATTGATATCCATCATGTTGGTACCATGTATCGACTCGGAAACCATAGTGTTAGTACCATGTACTTTTCGGTACAATAATGTTGGTAT
>JAQBSW010013919.1:0-12776 GCA_029291075.1 Eudiplozoon nipponicum
TAATTTTTCCGGATAACCATTTATCCTGAATATTTCTTTCAATTTCATCAGTTCTTTGTCCCTATATTTTAAATCCACTATTTTAAGACTTATTATCATGGATTTTAGAATGCCTATTTTCATCCCAAACGGGTGATTAGAGCAGTAATTCAGGAGGATACCAGAATAAGTATCTTTCCTATAAATATCTTTTTCTAATATCTGACCCATTCGTTTTAATTTTACATCCATAAATGATAATTCTTCTTTTCTTTCTTTTTCCAATGTAAATTTTAACTCTCCTAGTTGATTAGCTAAATACAGAAAATTCTCCAACTCCTTATCCCCGTGATTCCAAATTAAGAAGATGTCATCTAAGAATCTTAAATATAAGTTTGGTTTGAGGGGGGATCTGAATAAGCGATTTTTCTAAATAATGCATATAAATATTAGAGACTGGGACCGATAATGGTTGTCCCATTGGAACAAATTTAACTTGAAAATAGAATTCATTTCTAAATATAAAGTATATAGAGGACATACAAATTTTGAACATTGCCATAATACTCCTTAACATCATTTTACTCCCTTCTGGTATTTCCCGCTAGACAACGTTGGACTCACTCTAATGCAACCTGTATCGGAATTTTCATATACATAGATACTACATCCAGGCTTGCCAGTTTATCATTCTCTAATGATCTATATTTACTAATAGTGTCAGTGATAAGTTTTCTTTAATGTATAATCTAGAAAATAGGTGTATTTTCTTATTCTATGGCACAGTAATTAGTACATTTTATTAGTCGAAGCATTCTGGACATTCACAATTAACCTAATTGGACTATCATGTTTGTGAATCTTTACTAAACCAGTAACACTGGGAGGGATAGTGCCTCTTTATATTAAGGAATCTGAATCTAATTCCCCAGGATACAATTATTTGATTAATTAATGTTTTAATGTAAACTTATAACATATCAGATGGGCCCTTAATTATTTTTTGATAAACTTCTTTATTTTTTAATTGCACATACATCTTATCATTATAATTCCTCTGGTTCATTAGCACTGTCGCTCCACCATTTATGATTAAAGGCATATTACCCTAAATGACAACAAATGCGATATCAATCTTTTCGACTCATTATTTGGCTAAAATTTGTACTCTCCATGTTCCAACACTAATTTGGAAATATCCGATACAAATTTGGTTTTATCTTCTTCTGCAATAAATTGCGCGCTTTTAACGGTCTCGGTAATAATTTCAATCTTATGCGTGTATTCCATGGTAACAGCCGTGTTCAGTTCCAGGTTAAGTATTCTCTTCTCATTATTCTTGAGATCCATTGACGATAAATTGATTACCCGTTTAGACACCGCAGAATCGTTTGGAATATTTCTTGCAGGCCTATAGATTCCCAGGTTTGCTGGTTTCTTCTCATGTCTCTTTCTAACCTTTTGAATTTTTTTATTCCTAGCATTAACAGTGAATTCTTCTTTACAATTTAAGGTCCATCGAATGCAATATCAAGATCAACTTTGATCTTATTTTAATTTTTTCTCTAATTAGTTCACATTTTATTTTTTCTTGATTTTTTACCGATAATTTCATTAAATGTACAGAAAGTTCCTGTTTCAGAACATTTCCTATCCTATCCAGCTGAAATGGTAGTCTGAATATACAGCATTTATGCACAGTATTAAATTTTAGACAAACAAGAAAAATGCGGTCAAATCCATAACAAGAAGGACAGCACTACGCAAAATGATTCAACATTTAAATTAATGTTCATGACTGCATAGAAATTGTGCAGCCGACATTTCCAGTCAAGTTCAATGTATGCAAGACTGCTAGAGGTGAGCGCCGCATATCTAAATTTGATTTCCATATATATTCAATGCGGTTTGATCCTCGATAGTCAGTTTGCCGTCGTACTCTGATGATGATCAAGGAAGGTCGAAAAACGTCAGTGCGTTGCGGCTGGCGGTAGTTTTGTTATGTTGTTCGACGACTGGTTAAATACAATGTGGTTGGTGTCCATTTCAATCTCGCAAACTTGATTTAAAGCATTATTACCACCACCCGCGCAAACAATTATTGTTAAATTGAAAAGTTTTTGACAACAATCATTTTAGGCAAGTTTGTGTACCTTCGACAGCAATCATTTGCATTTAATTCTTTGAGACTCACGTGCTAAGGTGTTTCTACCTCCTATGCTCACCATCCGAACGCAACGGCAATCTGGATAACAAGGATGAAACGGCAAAATGTATAAAATAAATGAAAAATAAGACAATTTGATTTTAACCCCCAGAAGTCTAATATGCCTAACACCTGACTAGAAATGTCAGCTGCAAAATTTGTACGCAGTCACATAATATAATTTCTTCAGTTAAGTAAACTTTTTTCGAGACTAATAGAGGTGAGAGCCAAATTTCTGATTTTTCATATCTTATATATACGTTGCGATTTAATCATTACCACAGTACTCTGATGATGACCATGGATGGTAGAGACGCATCAATACGTGTGGCTGACGGTAGTTTCACAATTTTTTGCTACTGGTTTAATATAATGCAGACGCTTGACTATTAATAACGTTCTGAAATGGCGTCTGGACTGCACCGACTACCGAACCAATGAAACGAAACTTGGAGATCATTTACATTAAATAAACGGCCAACGGCACAAGAATTACTTTTTTCATTATGAAATTCCATAATCAGTTTGAGCCAAAGTAGGAACTTGAAAGTAGATGGTGGAATGCGTTTTTGTGTGTTTAATATGAGCAATGTTGAAGTCTTTGGAGGACAGGGACGAATCGACACCCAGCCACAGCGAAGATGAATTCAATGCGTACTTCGAAATGGAGATCATTCGCTTCTTTGTTACATCGTATTCCTTGATCTCTTCGATGGTTTGGTGTACTCGATTCTTCTGACTATCCAGTGACTTTCAATTCACTTGTGCTTTATGATCGGTAAAGGAGTCCATATTTCCACCAAAGAAAAAATACTTCAACTTTCGTAGTGCCCATTTTACAGCCAGTAATTCCGTTTATGTGACGGTATAGTTTTGCTCTTCATTAATGATTGTGTGACTTATATATTGCACCGGACGTCAGTCCGCTTGTAGCACTGCTCCTATGCCAATATCCGACGCGTCCGTAACACTTGACATACTACCTACCGGGAAATTCAAAATAGTTGCGTCTATTAATTTCTGGTTACATAGGATGAACGTTTTTGAACCTCCTTCGTCCAACGAAACGGTATTTTGACACTAGTAAACTTAGAGAATGGCTGTTGGGTAGACGCCATCCCTATGAGATATGGTCTAGAAGAAATTCACCATTCTACTAGTGGGCACCGGATTTTCCTTGTTAGGCTGTACATTCGAATTTAATGGTATATATTCCCCCGCTGTGACTAATTGACCCAGGAACCGCACTTGCCGACCTATCTGAAATTTTTCTGGATTAAAATGTAATCGATATTCTATAGCTTTGGACAACATATTTTACAGCCAAATACGTAAGTGGTGTTCAGTTGTTGCCCATATAATAACATCGTCAATGTAAGCTATTGTACAGGATAAATTGGACAAGAAGGAGTCCATTATTCTTTGGAACACTTTCGGTGCGTTCTTGAGACCAAATAGTATTCGAGTGATTTGGAAATGACCTTGAGGTACATGCATCGCTAACCCCCACCGGTCTTCGGGCCAAAAGACAATTTTCCAAAATCCCTGTTCAAGGTCAAGCATGACAAACCTTGTTGTTCCGCTAGCTGTAGGAATAGATTACGCAAAGCCGGCATGGAATATGGGTCAGGTTTAGACACCGAGTTTAATTGCAGGAAATCAGCCGCCGGTCATAGCGAGCCATGGAAGATCGAAAAAAAGATGAGGATGGTTCAAGAATGCCGGCTTCTATAATTACTTCGGTTGCCCGTGTCGCTGTTGCTAATTCCTTTAGAGGAACACTATATAATTATGGTGGTTCGCAACTTTCATTTAATTCTAACCAGAGTTTAAAGCAATGCAACGTTGGCCCTGTAAATTTGCTGCCATCGGGAAGTTGGAATGTAGTGTTGTATTGGTTTTGAAATTATTTCCACCACCCGGGCAGACAACTCGTTCTCCTACTGAACCTTACGACTGCATATCGAATTTATGGAATTCGTGCTTTACGACCTCAATGTACTTTTATTTTGACAATCGATTGACTTACCCTATTTTATAATTAAATCAAGCCCCAATAGGAGCGTTTGAGCATTCACTATAATAAAAGACATATGGTAGATATGTTCATTTATGAAAGATTTATTGTTTCATTCGTCCGCAGGCTCCATCAACGCGCCTGATGCCCGACAAAAATTTTCTGTCGTAGTTTTTACGTTTTTTAACAGCCAAGTCATTTTTAATACCAACACATCAGCTCCCATACTTCTTTTCCTTCAAAGGCCATCTGATTCTGAGCACTATTAAGGTTGATCTGCTAGTCTTCTTCTCCCTACAAATTTGAGCCTTAGAAGATGTATTCGTCGCAGCTATTGTCCTTTTATTGACTTTACTTCAACGCTGCTGGCAATAGTCGTCCGTGCCGGACTCGCTGATTATGTCGCTGCCGGATGTTGTAACGGGACCCATGCGTTGTGTTGCAACAGTCAGTTAGTTGGTCATTATGGCCGAGTTTTGAAGAGCCTGAGTTCTGTCTCCCAGCCCACTCTGCGCAATCGATATTGAATCATATCTGGTAGAATGCAGCAGCATAAACATCATGGCCTCATGCGGTGGTAAACAGAGCAAATACTTGGTTAGTTTGGATGCGTGCGACGGTATCAAGGAAATCTCATCCAGTAGTAGTTTCAGTCTGTACAACTCTAAAAACACCTCCTGAAGTCTGACTCGTAAGTTATCTAACACTCGTCTTTTATATTCTTCATACATCAGGTCGACAGGCACTTCTAATTGGATTACAACTGACCAGTCAACCAATTCCTGGACAGCCATGGGCACAATAGGTGCTTCTAATTAAAATTCTTGACCTAGAACAGAGGCTTTAAATTTTTCAAACCACAACTTTGGTCTTTCCTTATCTAAAGATGCAATCATAGGCTTAAATTCTGATGAATGGCGGAAAAGAAACTCGTCGATTCGGCTGAAAACATCAGCATATGTCTGTCCGATGCCTCTTGGGCGCGGTCAACATTGTTGACATCACATAAATTGGTTGGATCTTTTATGCGGACTCCGTCAGAATATATTATAATTGTGTCGACCCGCCGAAACTTAATTATCCCTAAATGTTCATTTGTGAAGATGATTCTATTACTAAATTTCCACTCCGTCTGAAGCCATTTTAAACTCAACACAAATGCTTTATTTTTGTTTATAGGAGTTTGCTCGTATAAAGCGCGTCCATTTAGTAAAACAAAATACAAATATTTATTATTTTATATTCACTTTTGCGGTTCGAGTGCTGCTTCCATCATTATGCAGTCTGCTTTATCTTAATTCGCGCACTTATGGGAGGACTTTCTCTTGTAGTCATGCCAGACGTAGATAGGACACTCGGAGTGTTCTCGGTCTCAAAGATGACCATTGCTACAGTACTGTCCATGGCAACATTATGGACAGTACTTGAGTACTGATTGATGGGTTCTCGCTAGTCCTGTCACTCTGATGCCGTCGACAAGTTTACTGTCCAAAAATGCCACTGAACCAAGTTTTGCCGAATTTTTCACAACGTTTGGCCACATCCTTAATTGTTCCATCTTAAAGATTTACACCACACTCACAGAAAAAACAACTTATGACAAATTTGGTTCTTCTAAATTTTCGTGGTAATTGGGAATTTTGGCAATGGGCCTTGAATAAGTGACAAATCGTGTCGTGGTCAATAACTTTTATCGATATCCTTCTAAGGACCCGTTTTCAAATAGATCATATACCTTCCGAATAATGAGTTTGGTTGTATGAGACGTATGCAAATCCATTGTAACCTTATATGTAGTTTATTATACAAATATTCTAATATAAATGTTACCAATAGCAGATATAGATTTATGCGCACTACTTTGCAGTTATTCTCACGTATGCGGTAAATTATTTAACAGCCAAAATTTGAAATGATAAAGAAATTATGCTCCTCTGGTTAGCCGTCTAGACGTAAATACCAACACTGTATCAAGCCAGTAGCTATATAAAATCGTATTACGTTTAGTTCGACTGAATTCAAATACGACGCTGTTTTGACGGTGAATGCAAAAGGAAGGCATTAAATATTTATAACATCCATTTAATTCGATGGCATTGAAACAATTAGCATAACCAAGTCTGAATTGAATTATTTAAATTTTGGTGTGTATTGTATTTTCACATTTATGCAGGTTTATATGTTTAATTAGGTTACGAGACTTACATTTATTTTTATTCAAATAAATCTTTTATCTGAAACCTTATGAGCACTGCAAATTGAATACATGAATAATCAGGAGAATATGACTTTCTCTATCATAGAACGTTAGAATGGCATATATATATATATATATATATATATATATATATATATATATATATATATATATATAACGCTACTTCTGCACTATTTCAACAAGTAAATTAAAAAAATAATTGATTAAAAATTTAAACAAATCAATGAACATGTAAATTATAAATACTAATTATTATTTTAATTAAATTAAATATAAATAAATAATTTAAAAAATATATATATATAATTACAAATATTCATTTAAATAAATAAATAAACATTTTTAATGAATATAAATATATATTTGAAGTTGAATTAAATTAATTGAGTTTATGCATCATAAATGGTGATACGTCATTTTCTAGGTATAACACTGAATATTACGAAAGCATAAAATATGTTAGGATAATTGAAGGCAACCCATATCGACTTTGATGAAGTTAATGATAACGCAAATACTGCTTATTGTCATGATGACTATTTGCTTTTTCTGGACAAAAGTGACACTATGAACATCTAAAATTGACAGGGCATAACATTGCATGTCAGAGAACAGAAGAGGAGTGTTCATAAAAATGGAAAACAGTAAAAAATATTATTCATAAGGCTGAAATAATGGTCGTATAATATTTATTGTAGCAACTGTGCTTTTATTAATTATACATGAAACTTATTGTAAATTGAGCAGAAAAGCTCCCAGAAAATCAACGGATCGTTTTTAACTGATTTCAAGTTCGACTGGATTAGATGTTACACAATAGATTTCTTTCTTCTGCACAATTTCCAACAGCCTTCAGATGTCTGGGTGCGAGAAGATTCCGAACGGCCATACTTTGGAAATGAGGTTTAGCAGAAATCAGCTACTATAATAGATTTTGTTGCTCTACTGTTATTTACCTGTACGTTTTGATGCTTGTATTCAATAAAAAAACGAAATAAGATCGAAAATCCTAAATAAATGCAGCTTAGTTGATATGGTGTATTTATTCATTAAAACATTAAGAATCTCAGTGTTAATTATTAATAAACAAGCAGACGGAATTTGGCGAGTTACACTGAACGTTATCTTACAACGCTCTTGTTGTAGGCAGTATAGAAATCTTCTTTACCGATTGAAAGTACATTGAGGTGGTTGCGTATAGCTTCAAAGTGAACTTTACTGGGCGCTTAAAACTAGGCTCTGTTTGAAATGCCTTAGGAAAACATATTAACGATGTTGTATGATGCGACATGACGAGGCCAAATGAAGCTCATTAAGCTAGTGATAGACTTTTAACAGTATATTCACCATGAATAAGATCTATTAAAATGCTTTCTATAATGTGACTATAAGAAGTATTTAATGGCGTAAAAAGCAAACGAAGTGGTATTAGTGAATGATATTTGCGTCGGTTGATACGTCCCTTCGTTAATGGGCACTTTCTTTTCCGATGAAAGTGTTATTACAAAATCACCTAAAATTTTATTTGCTAATTATTGATGGTGGTTGATGTGGACTTTGGTGTCTTGCTAAAACAAAGAGAGCGGATTTAAAAGAAAATGCCACTGGCCTGTCGATTGCAATTTTAATTAACAAATAGCAAGAAAAATTTTAGGTGAGTGTGTGATAGCTATTTCAATGGAAAACGAGGAGTCTATTAAAAGTAGTGGAATTTGTTCGAATTATCCGATCCCTAGTCTAATGTAAAAAAAACTCAACATAAATTGCTTTCTATGAAAGTGAAATCTGAGAGGATAAGAAAGTTCAAAAGGAATATGGTTCATCGCGGTGAAGTATTTGAAATATATAATATCAAAAACATTTTCATTGCCATAAAATCGTGCAAAATCGAGGTCCAAACTCAAGAGACACACGGTTATTTAAAAGTTGATGACGAAATGGGGACAAATTAAAACGAATTTGATGAATCCGTCAATGAAGTTTAATTGAATGATCCAAGATTCGCTGTTTTACAGGCAGCGGTCCAGATTAACATCCTCATTCCCAATATAGCATAAACTGAAGTTCCCATAAATAGTTTTCATGCATAGTTTCACTTATGGTAATATGAGATAATTAAAATAATTCATCAAAATGCAAAATCTTTGGATGATATCCAATCTTATAAACCATATATGCTTCCGCTGTGTGAAACCTATTTCATTGCGTACATGATATGAGGCAGAGAAGTCAATTGTTCAATTACTGGGAGCCAAGATTTAATTAAAAATATCCATAAAATTGGTGCCTATTATACATAGTCACTGCCAGCACTAGGGTGAAATCCTATTACATAAAGCGAAAAAAACGATACTTATTAATTTTCTTTGAGATAACTTATCAATTCCAACTTAAAATCGAACGCTTAATTGATTCTACAAACAGAGAACTATACGAAATTTGTGTAGTTCATTTAGACACCAATTCATTTTTAATTTGTTGCAAAATCAGGCAAAATCCTTCATTAAATCTAGTTTGCTAGCTTGAGATAAACACCAACGCAATTGAATATCTCCAGGTGTGCGGCATGGCACAGCCACACGTACTGACGCCTTTCAACCGCAATGATCATGATCAGAGTCAGACGGTTATATCCGCGCATTGAACCTGAACTGAAGCTGTTTCGCACAAATCATTGGAGCTCTCCAATTTCACAATATCTCCTCGTTTAGTTTTATGCTGGTCTTGCCTTTCGAAAATATAAAATTATAATTTCATTAAAAAAACACTCACGTGCATTAATTTTATTATGACAACTGAACAGGTCCTTCTAGTCTCGTTGCAGAGACACGATCAGCCTTGGAGAAAAAGTCACTTTCTTGGTTTCACCTAATTTCAAGTATGATTCCAAATGTCGACGTATTGGTAACGACTTTATGTTCTATACGATGTCATCCAATGCAGCGTATTTCTTTTTAGGCAATCTTGTAACGTGCACGATAACGTCCGTAGAAGATTGATTGGAGAATGGTGTTATGTCAGATTTGTAATTTAAATTATCTGGCTTTCAAGAAAAATAAATAGCACACAAATATTACATAGGCTTATCACTTCACAACATGTCGTATTAAAAATAAATGGTATATATCGGGTCGATATTTTTAACCTCAGCGTGATATAAATTGTGATAATCTTTTTAGTTGCGGAATCAAAATCCTTATCCATATGTGTAGTGTTAATTCCAATTATAAATAAAATATTAAAATTTTATTATGTTTTACATACGTACTACAATGTCTACCTGAACAGAATGTGATATTCTTCAAATATTGTAGTATATCTATTCCATTTTTATCAGAGTCTACGCACAACGTCGGACGTATCAATTTTCTTACAATGATAAATAACATTTAAAGTGGCCCAATGTCAAATAGATTGTATTCAGTATATTAAATTGCTTTCCACAAAAGAATTCATAGATAAACTGTTTATGCTAGCAATTTCTCTAGGTATTTATTTCGCTAAGTAAACTAATTATCGGTCATCATATCTAAATTATATCGAATTCTTTGAACAGGCTGATTAAAACTTCTAGTTGCACACTTCGAAAAATATAATAAACCATATTCTTTATAGCATGTTCTTTGAAAGAAGATGCTTAGCGTGAAAGTAATCTAATATTTAATCGATTTGAAAATTTGCATCACTTGAGTTCGGTGGTTAAGAGCGTTGATCTTTCTGTCTCGGAACCAAATAGTCCTGAGTTGGGTTCATACTGACAGTACTTTCTAATTGATGGATTGGCTAATGATGCGAGGAATGGGAAGTGAGTTAACAGTTTTCAGTAATATACTAATTAATTGGTCTTAGTTATCCTTTCCTATTTGTGAAGTCAATATGTCATCTCTGTAGACCTATAGTTCCAACTAAAATCCTACAACCTGCCATTATATACCACATACCACGCTACCTAGGGAAGTGGGATTGAATTGAACATTTATATAATTGATTGGGCGGTGATAAGCATTATTTAATTCAAGGTTGCGAACTTGATATTAATTCCGTTATACTTAAACATTTGCCAGCATAAACTAAACATTGCATAATGTAGAAAATG
Source organism: Eudiplozoon nipponicum (assembly GCA_029291075.1). NCBI lineage: Eukaryota > Metazoa > Platyhelminthes > Monogenea > Mazocraeidea > Diplozoidae > Eudiplozoon > Eudiplozoon nipponicum. The sequence goes on from JAQBSW010013919.1 coordinate 10,517, forward strand.
CGGTTCATCCAACAGAAGGGGTTCGTCCTTGTTGTTGTTGATATTTCAGGTTGAAATTAATTGCGCTTTCCTGAGAATAATGGCCCATATAACGGTTTGAATACTTATGCAATAAAGCGGTTGTGAAATGGCAGCTCACAGAGGAGCTGAAAATTTTGGACAAAAATAAAAATTCAGGTGTTAATGCGTTTCGTGGCTTAGGCTTAACGTCTTAATAAAATGTGTGTCATCAAGTCGATTTCTTTTTTGTTTAACGAGCAGAGATCCTGAATTAAATTCCTGAACTGTATTTTTTATTTTGACACTCGTTAATATAGGGAAGTAAACATGTTTAGGAAAGAATTAGACAGAGATTTGTCAACAATCAGCAAATTTGTGAGGGGTTTACAAAACTCCGATAATTGGCAAACATCTATTCGTCGCACATAAAACAGCAGTGCTATTGAATCCGGCGCATTATTAAAGTTCATTTTCTGTCCAATTTGGCTGTACATGGGAAGCCAAATTTTTGCGCACTCATGGTCTGTTGGTTTATGCTACATTTAATTGTATCCGGTTGTAAGTATGCAACATATGTCTAAATGGTGGCTAATTAAATAACTCACAGGTAGGTAATATTAAGGGCAAAGTTAAACTAAGTTACTATTTTGTCTTGCAATATTTCAACAGGCTTACCGCAACAACGGTTTGCTGCATAATTGATAGAATGCAAACGAAGCCGTGTTTCATTATGTAGTTAATAACGGCGTTGGATGAAAACTTCAATTGTGTTTCTCTACTCATTTTATGACACTTTAACAAAATGATCCCGACTGCTATCCAGTAGAGTAATCAAAGAAAATTACATTCGGTATTTGCTTCAATTTTGCCTCAAGCCAGGCTATATAATACAGTGGCTGGCCAGCAGATTAAGAATTGTTTTCCATCAATTTTTAAACAATTTTCAAATAAAAGATTTCAGGTTATGCAAATATCCACAAGCGTTTTAGTTAAACGTCTTTTTATGAATTAAACGAACATTGGTTGCGCGGGTGGTGATAACAATTACTTTTAATCAAGTTTGTGATCTTAATATAAGCACCTGACCCATTATCTACATACATTTGTCGGTATAAGCTAAGTATTGCATAGTGTGGAAAAGACAATTCATCCAGTATATAACAGTTACATACATACTTGCATATATATTAGCTCCCAGCAACAAACAGTATTTAACTGTTATATATTAAATTGAATGATGTCATGCTTACCACGAAATATGATAACTGATATCGATTAAGGCCAAAGTGTATGGATTTACTGGAGTAACAGGTGTTCAGAAATAGTTGTATTTCTCAATTTCGGTGAACTATAGCACAAATTGATACGCATTATGCAAGTATGTATTAGGTTTTGCGAATCTAGTAACAAATTAGTTCAGTTGTGACCAGAAGGATAAACTAAAGGCAGCATGAATGGAAAGTATAATCTCATGCTTACTGGCGACTCATCAGTAGGAGCCGGTATTACGCCCTTTAACCACTATATATTTGGTAGAAGAATGTGGAATAATAGGACGGTACAATCTCCTAGACGAATGTGTAAACCTGTAATTGTGAAGCTAACATAATCTGAAGTCAACGACAATACGACTTCAATGCTAACTCACACTATATAATATATATACCGAGTCTGTAAAGGATACTAACACTATGGCCATGGTGTTAGTAACTGATAACTTTTTTGAAATCAATGAGTATCGGATACTAACACTATGGTTTCCGAGTCGGTATACGATACCAACCTGATGGACATAAATTTATGCTAAAGTTCACCCAAATTGAGAATTACAACAATTTCCGAACACCTGTTACTCCAGTTAAACCATAGACTCTGGCCTTCATCGATATCAGTTATCACATTTCGCGGTAAGCATGACATCATTCAATTCAATATATTACAGTTAAATACTGTTTGTTGCGAAGATCTAATATATATGCAAGTATGTATTAGGTTTTGCGAACCTAGTAACAAATTAGTTTAGTTGTGACCAGAAGGATAAACCAAAGGCAGCATGAACGGAAAGTATAATCTCATGCACATTCGTTTCGTGCTTATTCCACATTCTTCTACCAAATATATAGTGGTTAAAGGGCGCAATACCGGCTCCTACTGATGAGTCGCCAGTAAGCACGAAACGAATGTGCATGAGATTATACTTTCCGTTCATGCTGCCTTTGGTTTATCCTTCTGTTCACAACTGAACTAATTTGTTACTAGG
>JAQBSW010013920.1:0-12772 GCA_029291075.1 Eudiplozoon nipponicum
GATGTCCTTTTAAGATTAAAATATGAAGAGGCAATGAAGACATAAACGATTGATTGCGTTCCGCTTTGGTGTTCACAATTTCTTGCAGCCAAACTTCCTCTGTCTAGTCTGAATGACGAAGTTCTACTTCAGTCCGCGTCCCACGTTAACTACAATCGGAATTGAACCTGTGGGCAATCACATGTAGGCGGATGCGATAGAAGATTGAATTCAAGCTTGTCAAAATTTCTCTTCAGTCATCGCCGAAATAAGTTTGCACCCCTTTCATCTTTGTACTGATGGATTGAGTGCTAACAAACTGTTAGCATTGTTAATGTTAATCAAGGTTGTGATCCTGATACAGAAGTAAATTTTATTTCCACCTGCGCAAATAACATTTGTTCAACAATATAAAAAATTCTCATTGTTGGCTGTTACGCATACAATTTTTTTTCTTCAAGAAGCGTATGTCGAGTCGCCTCGTTCCTCAATTTTTATATTTCCCCTTGGTAACAACGCAGGGTGTGCGGTTTGCTATTTCGATTGCTCATAATATTTTTAAATTACTTTCGATGTTATATATATATATATATATATATATATATATATATATATATATATATATATATCATATAATTGAATAAACTTATAAGCCGTCTATTGCTTAATGCCATCGAGGACAACCAATCAAAACTGCAAGATGCTGAGAGAATCATTCAATCACTGGGTTGCTAACATGTTAACATGATCATGAAAATAACAGTTGACAAAGAAATTAAGGACATAACAATGGACCTGGACAAATATCCAACACAGTCGAAATTTCCTACAAATCCCGATGCATTAAGTCACATATATTCAAAAGTGACCTTGTCAAAACAGCAGAAAGAAGTATTCTCCTTGGGTGCCAAATTCTGCATAATTGACTTAATTGAACGCAACATTATTGTCATCTAGGCTGGAATGGAAAATTTCTACAAAGTCTAAACGATATACAACGCCCCGCAGACATTCAATAGACAAGGAATGAAAGAAGAGATCACTAGGTTATTCATGTTTTTTCTGCAGAATTAGAAATATACTGTGTAATATTCGAAGGCAAACAAATGACCAACACATATGCAAGTATGTATTAGGTGTTGCGAACCTAGTAACGAATGTACATGAGATTATACTTTCCGTTCATGCTGCCTTTGGTTTATCCTTCTGGTCACAACTGAACTAATTTGTTACTAGGCTTCCAACACCAAATACATTCTTGCATATATATATTAGTTCTGCGCAACGAACAGTATTTAATTGTGAGAATTGATTTGTAATCACAATAGCCAAAGAAACTGAAGTGTAATCCATATTAGATCTCCGCAACACACAGTATTTAACCAAGTATGTGTTAGGCGTTGCGAATCTAGTAACAAATTAGTTCAGTTATGACTAGAAGGATAAACCAAAGGCAGCATGAACCGAAAGTGTAATCTCATGCACATTCGTTTCGTGCTTACTGGCGACTCATCAGTAGGAGCCGGTATTACGCCCTTTAACCACTATATATTTTGGTCAAGAATGTGGGATAATAGGACCAAAATATATAGTGGTTAAAGGGCGTAATACCGGCTCCTACTGATGAGTCGCCAGTAAGCACGAAACGAATGTGCATGAGATTATACTTTCCGTTCTTGCTGCCTTTGGTTTGTCCTTCTGGTCACAACTGAACTAATTCGTTACTAGGTTCGCAACGCCTAATACATACTTGCATATATATTAGTTCTACGCAAAAAACAGTATTTAAGTATTTAACCAACACATACTATGGTATGTAGTTTTGTTTTTTCCCTATTGAGAACTTATAACATACAATCCAGAATTTGCCGTGGCTAAGGTTTGAAACTCGAACAATTCTGTTATTAGTACATTTAAGATTTCTTCAGCCTTTATCGTTTGTGTTTCTTTTGTAACTGAAAATATAAAAATATACCAAAATAAACGCCATATGAAATACTTATTCATCCATCACTTTCACTCCCCAAGTTTTGATACCTTTCTTTTTGTCCAAGCGATGGCAATAGTTTTTGCTATAGGTAAGGTCTGTTAGATAAAAACGAAGCCCATAAGATTTTTTATGCGTTTTGTTAATGTGGATATACCTTGTAATGCCTTGCAAAGCAAGTTAAAATTGGACTGAGGATGGTCAATTCAATAAAGACATCAATTAACTTATTCTCAAACAAAAGGTATCCAACCATGTTCTTAAAATTGATGAAATTAATTATGGCTTCTCATCTATTAATAGCATGGCAGCTGTTGGTATCCTTTCAGCTTAAACATCAATCTTAGCCTTCATCTGAACTACAGACGACGCGCTCAATTTGTTAGTTCATTATCTTCTTAATTATGAAGAGTGTCTCACATAATCTTATATCTATGAGTAATATAACAAAATGGAAGCATCAGCAGACGAAATGCGCGCAATTAGCTGAATCTAATTTATTCGCTTATACAGTTTTTCATTTCGAAATTATGCTAATCAGTCTAAAAGTTATCTTGTTTATTGACATATTTGCATTATTAATCAAAATTGTGGCGAATAACCAAATATTTTCCCCTCTCTTGTGATTACCAGCTGTTCACTATATTAAAATTTCGGCCACACGCGTCCGTTGACTTTTATACACCTGTGCAGCAGGTTGATTTAATGGTTAGAGCAACAGATTCCAAAACAGACGTGCCCCGGTTCGAGCCTTATCCGCGGCAAATTCTGGACAGTACGTGATGAGTTCCCAATAAGGATGAAACCAGTCTATTGGTCCATATTGACAAATGCATGTAAATAATGGTATTGATGTTTATATCTTCTTTGGTAAGGAGAACTAATATATATATATATATATATATATATATATATATATATAAGCTATCATTGATTGCACCGGCGGTGATTAAAATTATTTAAATTTCAGGCTTCAAACTTGATATAAAAACATATCCCATTGTATTGAATTTTGTCCTTCTATTCTAAGCATTGTATAATGTAGAAAAAGTTGCCTCAGTGGTTAGAATAACAGACTATGGAGCAGAAATGCCTACGTTCGAGACCTGTCCGCAGAAAAGTTTTGGATAGCATTTGAATAGTCTATATGGATTCCCTTTATACCTAAGTTTCCATTTGTCCTCCCTCATTAAGGAACTGATATTATACCATCTGATGGAGCAATATTTTAGGGAAAACCTAATGAGTGCCAATTAATGGGCAAACTCGGTCCACTCGATGAATGAAGTTTGCATTCTTAGAGAATGTTTAGTTTCTACCGACTATATATTTTTGTAAAGAGAAATTAAATCGCCCATATATTTTCAATGAAATGCACAATTTTATTGATTGACACAAGTCAAATAAGAAAGAATGCAATCTGACCTGACCATCAACCAATCCCGTGTTACCTGTATTTATATGAATGAAATGTATTTCATTTCCAACACCGTCTGATTGGCAATCTACTTGAACTCGCTATCGCATTGCTATCTCGGTCTCTGTCTTCGCTCACTGTCTCCACACACTGATTTACAAACACTATTTACTTGCACAACTTTTCGTCAGTTACGCCAACCGTTCCTGTGGCGTTTTGCAGGCAATCGTGATCGCTTAACATTTTTATCGGATTCCTATGGGTGTCAGCCTCTAGGAGTTGAAAAAAATCAAAAGCAAGCCCAGAATGCATGGACACCGTCTTTGTCACAACCTGCTCCTTCAAATCTACTAGTTTACGCGCATCTATCTAGAAATGTTGTAACTAATCAACATTACACAAAAAAGGATTCAAGAAGCACTTCTGGACATCCGTCACTGCTTTCGGGTTGTTTCTATTCATGTCATTCGACTTTAAATACTTTTATAGCCCTTTAAAGGGCCACCAACAGTTAACTGCTTACTTTTAAATTGAGTGTAACTTGGTACAGAGTTTTGCCTTGTGAATTATATATATATATATATGAGATAATAGAGATAGATATATATATATATATATATATATATATATATAATTTAAAAGTGACAACAAATTTAATACCAAAATTGATAATTGCCGTTTAATTTATATAATACGCACCAACAATCATTCATTTCATCATAACTTTGGTTTTATTTTAATTAAGTGGATGTAAAATAGTCTGAGTTTCTCTTTCCGCACTATTTCTTGTATGTGGTTAATTACGGGTTGATATTAAGTACATTTGCATATGTATCTGTGTACGTGTAAGGTCATTTTTATTAACATTGCAGAGCGATATTTGTTATCTGGTTATTCATGTATTTAGGTATACAGTTTTGACCAAGTGATTTTTTACTTGGATGTTACGTGAGTGAAGTTTCTTCCCGTGTGCTGTTTTTCATTTTGCCTTGTTCATCTGTTTTTTCTGTCCACTTGGTAAAGGCGTAGCGTGTGCGGATTGCACCTTTGGTCGCTTTATATTTTTTGTGTAATTTATTTCAATGTTAACGATGGTAGTCTTGCTGTTTAAGCAGATGTTCACTCTTCAGTTTTTTGCCAACGCGACTGAATGTTTGTTGAAGCAGGTCGAGTGCATGTTCAGGCTTGCCTGGATGCTAGTAAATTGTTGTTGGGTTGTGTGATACATGTCCAGTCGTTAAAAATATAATGATTGTGCAAACTTTGAATGTTTAGGCCTGCCGCTTTTGTTTTGTGTGAAGAATTTCGCATATGCATAATAAATTTTCAACCTTCGTTTTGCGCAGAATTGAGAATTTCGTAAAATTGGGTGTGTGCCCAATTTCAAATATATAATCGGAGACAGGTGAGTTCCCTGACGGCGCCAAGTGTTTTTTAATCAAATTCTGTGTTAACTTTTGTGGGATTCTCCTGTTTATTTTGTGAGATTTTGACACACTAATTTTATACTGAAAGACAAAGAAGCCGATCCAGACGTAAAATTCACTAACGAGGTAGAGAATCACAACATTTTTCCCATCTTGCGCATTTTATAAATTCTGGAAGAAAATACGGATTTGACACCAGTAATGCGTAAAAGGTATATTTTCACTGGAAAACAAATACATTGCAAAAGTAGGGTTTCAAAATCTTACGAAAGAAACCTGGTTAACAAACTATATATATATATATATATATATATATATATATATATATATATATATATATATATATATATATATATATATATACCGACCACTATCATTTAAAAATGTCTCTTTCCAACATTTTTAATGTATGCCTGTTTATAATCCATATTAAAGACTCGTTTAATGAACGGATAAATCTGTTTAATTTATTCAACCTTTACCCATGCCTTTTTTGGAATTCCTGATATGATTGCATCAACGCGGTATTTGTAAACAATATGAATTAAAAAGCATCAGCATTCTCTGATGACTAAAAACCATTGCAGACGATGAGCATAATTTGCGTAGTTGCCTTTTCTACATCTGCTTTTATTTGTTTTCATTAATAATCCTTTCTTCCAAGCATGCCATTGCTCGACAATTCAACTCGCTTCTTTTTATTAATAAATAAATAATCTGTGTAGTGATATTTGTTACATAATTTGCGATCGTTCCTCATTTCTGATCCGTGCTTATACAATGGTTTGTTCGCAGGCATGTCTGTTCTCTCGCCTCTGAATGACTATATGCCTTTTATGCTTGATTTTATTTCGTGTGGCATTTCATTATATCGATTTTGTTTACAAAAGCGTCATATAGTTGTTTGAATAACAATGCGGATAGAGAACGCAAACGAATCGAAATATTACATGTTTCAGTTGTTGCCGTCTGTAAGCTTATTCTTCTTATGTTCTGTTCTATTGGCGACAAAGTTAATCGGTTTGGAGCTTAATGAGCTGGGGCACAAACAGGAAGGCAAGCTACGATTTGTTCAATACTGTTTGTGTAATAATGTAGTTCGAAAAATTAACTCATACATATTACACCAATAATGATGATCATGTATGGGTTGACTTTGGTGATTATTTTGTTTGGTCAAAACAGAAAGCTGAAATATTGTAATCGGCGTGTTTAATTTGTGCTAAAAGCTTCTGCTTTATTTGTAAGAACTATCGAAAAATAATTTTCCTCAACAAAATATGTACAGATGGTACTTGGCAAAACAGACGCTTGCACGTTATCAGTTTTACACAAATCTCCTTTCATTTCGTTTATTTAAAAAAACTAAAATTTTTCTTTAACTTTTATATATGCAACCTTTGATAAAAGTCCAAAAAATTATCTTAGTGTTAATTTAATACACACGTTCATATGAACGTTGGATACTGTTTATTGTGGAGAACTAATATATATGCAATTATGTTTGTAGTACTGCGTATCTAGTGATAAATTAGTTAAAATATGACCAGAAAGAAAGATTAAAGTCAGCTAAAACTGAAGGTATAATCGCATGTGCAAATTGATTTCGTGCTTACTGGCGACTCATCAGTAGGAGCCGGAATTACGCCCTACAATTACGCTATGGATTTGGATGTCCTTTACAGGCTTGGAATATATATATTCTAACGAGTTGGCTTTGAAGTTGCATTTTTGAAGACTTTATATGAAGCTAGTTGGGCTGCTGCAGGTTTACAAATTCGTATACGGGATTTTAACGATCAATTGCCTCACATTCCTAATACCAATTCCATCTGATGAGTCGCCAGAAAGTACGAAACGAATATGCATATGAGATTATACCTTCCGTTTATGCTGACTTTGGTTTATCCCTCTGGTCATATTTGAACTAATTCGTTACTATGTGCGCAACACCTAATACATAATTGCGTATTACCATATGTTTATTTTTATGCCTTAATTCATGCGAATAGACACTAAGACTGCTGTTACTAGTGAATTTATTGTTTGCGCATGGATATTTAAAAAAAGAATTGAACTAATATAAGAAATCAATGTTTAAGCTTACAACTTTGCATTTTAGCGTTTCCGCCATTTCCATTGTACAATTTGTTTTCAATTTGACAAACAACCTTAAGATAACTTTAGCAAAAATTGTATCGCCGATGTAACATTCAAAATTCCATTTGATAGAATTATAATTGGCGACCGTATTGAAGTTGATATATTAATATCATAAATCTGGTTGACTAGCTTTATAAGGCGAGGGGTTGTATATCGTCGTATTTGACTTCGGATGGTTTCTGAAGTATTGTTAGAGTGGTTACAGAATTGCATAATTGACGCTACTTCGTGCTGACATGCCAAAATCGTCTGTCTAAATCGCGACATATCTGCAACTATCCGTCTTCAGAATCTGTCAAAGTACTGTCCCAGATTATCATGGGGCCAATAGAAATAATCCGAACGAATTTGGACTTCCTTACAAAGACGAAAATCTCTTAAATATTCCATATTTATCGTTAAAATCGATTAAGTGGATCAAAATTCACATTTGGAAGTGTTGTATATTTGAAACTGAACACGTTCAGATGAAATGATCCGCGTTACAATTTACGACCAGGCCGGTGAATCGTTGCTTTTCCTGTTTCGCAGCGTGTTCTTTCAGATTCACATAAAACCACAAGTGATTTATTGATATTCTATCATCTTTATTTTCATTTTTTAGTTTCATGACCGATGTTATTTTTATCTACTCGACAGCTGTCAATTCCGGTTGCAAGTCAGCGATTTGCGTTCGCGGGTAGTAGCTTTGAAGTATCAGTTTTGCAAAGATCCGATTGATCCCCGCTTCCAAGTACGCATCTGCTTAGTCTACCATCATGCCAGGTGCGATCTAATCTTCATTGTTTAGATCGCACCTCATTTCCAGTGGCTAGTATGAACGATGTTGAAGCTTTCGGAAGAAAAGGACGAAAGCGCACCCAGCCTGACCGAAGACAATCCAAATGCGTACTTAGAAATGGGGATCAATCTGATCTTTGCAAAACTTATAGTGCAAACCTACAATTCGCAAAGGCACATCGCGGAATTGCAACACGTGAAGCCGGCACCCGCAAAATTTCTAATGATTTCCAATTCCGGTTGTTTGACTCTATAAGTGGATCATAAATCGATAATCCATTTCTGAAATATTCCATTTTTCGTTAGATGATTAAAAGATTACTTTATGAGATGCGATTTGTGGCGATATTCACAGTTTCATGTTGTTTACTAACGTCGGTGAATTCTTTATGAATGCACTCATTTTGGGTTTTTTTAACCAAGTTTCAGTTACGTGTAACCCAATGAAGAAGATCTTGTTCTTTGCAACAGTAAAAGTTTAAAAATGCATTTTAATACAGTTGATTTAAGGCAAGATTTCACATCTTTAAAATTTAATACGTTGCCTGATCTAAGTATAGGGAATTAGATTTCTTGATCGGATGTAAAATTGAATGTTAGTATTCTTCACTATCTGTCACTTCCGTGTTTCACAAAATGTATTGTGCCTTACGTTTATCTTATTAAATAGAACTCAGATAAATTTATTTACTAACACCTTATCAAGTCTATTGCTAATTCTGTCCATGGCAGTTTAAGTAGAATTTGTTAGTCATATTGGCATTTCGTTACATATCACTAGTGCTACTTCCGGCTAACATAATCAATAGCAATTACGGAGCAAGCATTCGTTAATGTCATAGGTCACTTATTAATTAGGTTTAACCATCGCACTCAAAAAAAATTTAGATTTATAATGTAAATTAATACTATTATTTTGGGTGTTCGAATATAATTGACACCCCTACCAATAACATCATCAATATCACAAACGAAGAACTAATTTTCACCACCAATCTCAATCATTCTTACAATCTTATTCTATTTAGACTTTTGCGTCAAATGCATCTCGTCTAAACTAGCTTATCGCTTAGCAGTTATGCGAATTTTTGTACCATTTATCAAACACTAGCATTATTCGCGATTGAATTATGGCATTAGCTGAACATCATCACACTACGTGGCAGCTTTCCTTGCCTTCATTTGTGATTAATATTTTACTCTTACTAGCACGCCAAGATTAATAAAACGAGCTGATACTAGACGAACTCGCATAACCAGGTATGTCCTCATTCGCAAATATATCGAGTATGTTTCAGAAATTTGCTCCGAGATCCTTCACATCTCACGGCAGCACAAAATAGCAAAGAAAATTCACGACCGCCAACAATCCTCTGAACTCTCCCTGGATACGCCTTCAATGCTTTCTCATGTTAAGCCATACTAACATTCGCAAACTGCGTTATGACCAACTTCTTGAAGCTACTAAGACGTAAACCACTTATGAGCAGTTATGAGGCAATATATCGTATTAATAAAAAACTATTGGATGTCTGTGGCCAGTTTATTAAAATTATTAGCAGCCTAACCCTTGAAATTTTTAACTTCAATTAAATATATATTTTACTTTAAACGAATCCACACTCAGCTATCTAACTGGGTTCAATCTCTTTCCTGCACCAATTTCTTTATCTCCCGAATTCGAGGTTCTTTTCTAAATTTAAATTTGTGTCAAAAAATGTTATATTTTATCCTCAATATGTAACACTCATTTTAATCAAACTTGATTTTGAGAAATTATTTGGTCGTTTAACTACATGACTGAGCATCTGATCAGCAAGATATTCTAAATAAAGTTTATATAAAGCGTCGTATTTTTGATAAATTCTTTGTTTTCGCTCAGCGTTTGGTGTATTATTCGGGGGTATTGGCAAAAGATAATCAGATGTTTCATGGCAATGATGGATGCCCTGTCCTTATGTGAACCACGCCCACAACAAGAAATGAAGAAAAATAGGCCACCGTACTGCTTGTCAGGATAATGTGTATATCAATACTTGTACTAACCGCGATAATGTCACGTGACTTGATTTAAACCATCACTAAGAGACTGACGGTTAAACTTACTATGCATTCATCCTCAAATGATGTTTTAAGCGTTGTATATCTTTTTGTTCCTCTAAATTGCATAAAAGCTGGGCTTTTCTGTTCCATTGATCAAAGAAATCCGGAAAGGATTCATTTAAAGTATATAAAGCATTAATAACCTGACCGCACATCATGCTGCTTTAAGAGATGCGGCTATTTTATTTAATTTTCCAATTGTCTACCTTTCCTATTTTATTAAAATTTTTCATTTGTCTAATGGTAAGATTTTTCGATACCCAATCGTGGGAGAAACAGATTTTTAAATGTATTTTACGATTTTTAAAAAAAATAATAATGTTCAATATTAAACTAAGTTTATTAATAAAACGAAACAAGTTTTGCAAAAGAACATGGTTACCGTTGACAACCAAAACCAATCTATTCCGCTTTTGTTGCAAGAGCAAATGCAAAATATTTTTCTCATTACCATTTGCAGTGCTAATTAGTTTTGCTACAAAACCTTTCTTATAGTAAATCTTACAGGTTCGGAGTAGACTACATTTGGAGAGCGTACTGTGAAGTCGCAGACAAAATTAATATATTACACCGATCGTATAAATTTGTAACTGCGAATAATTATATAATATGTTCACATACTTTATTACCACATAGATTACCAGATTACCCATATGACAAAGTGAGTACAGCTGACTCCTTCTAATAATGACTTCGTTATAACGAAACACATTCGCAAATAAACAAATTCGCTTCGTTCAAGTTTATTTTGGCATATTTTTCTTCGTTTTCATAGGCTAAATTACTATCTTTCAATATAATTATTGCCTAAATGTCTACATGCTGGCTTTCCACAGAAAAAAACAAATCAAATGTAATTAAACAATAAATGATTGCGCAGGTGGAGGAAAAATTCTTTAAAACAAGTTTGCGAGTGTGAAGTAAACACCAATCCCATTTTATTTAACTAGGCGTCCAACACCATTACAAATCTACCGCCAGTCGCAACGCACTGACGCGTTTCGACCTTCCATGATCATCATCAGAGTACGACGGCAAATTGACTATCGAGAGACAAACTGCATTGCATAAATATGAAAAGCAAAATTAAATATGGGCTCTCAGATCTATCGGTCTCATTTTCATTGAACTTGTCTGGAAATGCCTGTTGCACAATTTCTACGCATATCTAATTGTTTCCACCACCCACGCAATCAATTATTGTTTAATTGCATTGTCTATATATTTGTGTGTGAGGAAAGCTGCAAACAGTTAATGTTCGTGACAGCAAAGAAATTGTACAGCCGAAATTTCCAATCAGGTACAATGTATGCGATACTACTAGATGTGTAAGCCGCATATCTAATTATGCTTTTTATATATATGCAATGTAGTTATATCCTCGCTATTCAGTTTTCCGTCGTACGTTAACGAAGATCATGGAAGGTCGAAACGTGTCAGTGCGAGCAACTGGCGATTTTTCTACTATTTTGTTCGACGACAGGTTAAATACAATGGGACTTGTGTTTATTTTAAGCGCCCAAAAGTTATAAGAAGAATACAAATGTAATATAATGTTAAGTTTTATGCACCTAATTTGTGCAGAAATAAAATAGGCTGAGTAAAATTTGTTTCGTATGCCTACTGTATGATGAAAGAAATAAATATTCATAATTTCATAAGTTTAAGAGAAAATTGATAAATAAGGTTTCACATAATCAGGTTAAGATAAGTATTAACGCACAAATTCACAGATGTTAGCTGTACTGTATTAGTGTTATTTCAGCATTCGGTGCTGCTTCATATTTCAACGTTGTATTCGATTAACGTTATCGCAATTGGCAACTTTATTTGTTTGAGTGATTCAAGTGGTAATTTTCAATGTTTGTGGTGAACATAAAGCTTCTTGAATTAAAATAGATAACAGGATAGCGTCCATTCATTTCGTAAACATGATATTTTGCCACCAACGTCATTTAGGTAAAATAGGTTGAATGATTTTCTCTTTAGTATGAATGTTTCCGCGTTTAATTACAATTAGATGTTATTTTATATCTTAATGTAGAAGTTTTTTGTCTTTAGTCAATTGCGTTTTATTAAAATGATTCACCAATTAATGTTGTTAGTTTGCTCATTCTGCGATGTGTACCTACAGTGATAGAAACTTCTATTTCGTTAATTTTCCTGGATAGAATACCGAATGACTAGACCAGATAAACGCCCTTGCTGCCAAGCCATCTGGGCGAATGTTTACGCACACTAATGAAGAGGACGTCAAGACATCTCGTGATTAGAAATATTTATTCTTTTGGAATGTGAACCTTGATAAATTCATATTACCCCTTACATTTGCAGAAAACAAAAGAAATATCACTTACAAGAACGTTACTTTTATCAAATTCATCTCCAACTATCAACAAATGAACATCCCCTTATATATATATATATATATATATATATATATATATATATATTGAAAGGAAATTAGGAAAATGTGAACGTGGTCAGAATGCGGAATCAGAGGACCGGCAATTAGTTGTGTATATAAAATTCTGTTCAAGATCAATTTCAGAACATGATTCTTCTGCAAGGTCAGTTAACAGTGTCTAATATATTTGCGTTTAAATGCATAGATATTTCTATTATCTGATATGCGGATCGGTATATCACATTTCCTTGAATCGTTCTAGCGAGTTGTTCTGCAATAAACTGCTGCAAAATATAAAAAAGCCATTTTTGTGACTACTCAAATGCCGTAGATATCCAAAGATTTTCTTATGTTGATTTTTTCCGTAGACCAGTTGTGATTATTTACGAGCTTGAAGTAAACACCAATCAATTATTGTTAAATTGTATTGCTTATGTATGTATATGTGGCGAAAGCTGCAAACAATTAATGTTCGTGACTGCATAGAAATTGTGTAGCCGATATTTCCA
>JAQBSW010013921.1:0-12769 GCA_029291075.1 Eudiplozoon nipponicum
CAACAAACTGAAGTGGAAATAACGGAGGCGCATACGGTGACAGAAGTTTCCAAACAATATGAGCGTTCAACACTTAAATCCAAACTGGCGCTGTTACCATGTACAAAATACTAATTTGCGCAACAAGGGGAAACGATCAACTAAACTGGGATAAAAAGCACTCGTACATGTAACAATAAACAATGCAAACAAATGGTTAATACTCAAGCCATCAAAACAATAATGACCAGATCTCAGACATCACTTTGCAATACTGCGAGAATGACTTTTACATGCAAACACGCATACACACAAATACAAAACGATCACTACCAACCAAATCCAAAACAAGCAGAAACAAGCAAAAAGGAAATGATTCTCAGTACCCAGCATAATCAATAAAACCTGAATGAGAGAGTATATATATATATATATATATATATATATATATATATATATATATATATATATATATATATATATATATATATATATATATGATTGTATAGAGATGATTAGTATTCACTAAATTAAAATAGCCTTTATCCACTATTACGTGTTCTTTCTTCCCACTAGAAATATATATATATATATATATATATATATATATATATATATATATATATATAGTTTCTTTGATAAAGTATCATGTCTACTGTTAATCAGAGTTTTAATTGCTTCAATTCATTTTAGGTTTAATTTGATAACTTCTCAGTAGACGCGGAGAAACTGCTTCGAATCTTTTTTGTGATTTCCTATGGAAACTCAATATATTTCCATGCAACGAATTCCAGTTTTCTCTATTTTCCTTATTAAGATGGCTCCAATGCTGATGTGTGAAGTATGAAATAATTTATGGCAATGTTTTTTGTACACCAAGAATATTTTCTGAGTTGATTAAGATTTTGCTTAAATATTTTGTAATAATCAGCTGCAAGTTTATAAAGTAAATATGGAAAACGAAATTATACTAATATGTTAAGCTAATGTAAAATAGATATGATGGTTAGTTCTCACTGACAACATATATACATATTGTTATTAGTGACACTAAACTGCGTGTCTAAGCAATTGTAGAACGGTTTCACCCTAATTGGTAACTTGTTAAGTACTCGCCAGTATTTGAGCGACTAGGCCCAATTATTATTTAGATCAGCGGCAAATGCGATGAGATTCAAAAGCCGTAAAACACACATAAAAATAATTTATAACAAAATTTGTTTTTTTCAGTAATTTCTTTAGTTTTAAACTATTTGGATTTGCTTTTTTCTCTAAATACTAATTAACTACACGTCATATATCATTATAAAAGAGGTACCACACCAATTTGAAAAGTAATATTAATTTGAAAGGTTCTGGCAGGATCTTATTTTATACAAATTGCCAGTATAAACTTAACATTGCATAGGAAATTGATCAACTAGGCCAGTTTGTCCCTATATAGAACTCCTCAATTAATTGCAAGAATTGACGTGACAAGGGCTTTAGCCGGAGCTCGAGACAGGAAACATTTGCTTCCTAAGCTTTAATCTCATCTACTGCGCCATCCACGTCGCGCAACATATTAATTTGCCAATCATATAAAAACATTATTTTATAGTCTTTCCATTGACATGAAGATTTAATTAACCGACTGCATTCGCCGAAATACTGGAAAGTACTCAATTAGTTGCCAACATAGACGAGGCCAGTTTACTTGAAATCCATTTGCTACTCTATACAAGCTTAAGTTAATGCTGACAAAAATGTATATAATAAAAGCTTGCAACATACATTTAAATCAAAATAACTGCACTGGGTTGCACGGTGTTGGTTCTGTGAGAGACCTTGTGGAACAGTTGGAAGTTTATATCGAAACAGAGGCAAAATATTTCCCATCTGACTGGCATACTGAACGAAAAACACTGATTGATATGCAAAACTTCAAATTTCCTTTAGTGCATAGCTTGGGCTGCGGGGTGGATGAGAAACGGAACCACGACGAAAATGATCCGTGATTCGATCTCAGGTCTCGGCAATTCTAGAAAGCACTTAATCAGTTTCATATAAATAGAAAACAATTCAACTTGAAGAACAGCATGCTTCATTGTATGAAATTTAAAATAATAATTCTTTATTTATCATTTGTTCCAGATTCTCGGTTGCTGCTAAGTTGGGGTTTTCCTTTGGTTTCGCTGAACCACGTGATGAAACTTAATGGCCTATTTTTGTACAGATTTTATTTATTTTTTCAATCTGACGAGTGTGCTTGCCTGCGCGCTATATCTGACACGGTAAAAAAGCATAAAAAGATGGCCTCATGTGGTTGCAAACACGATGTGGTACCGGCTATCTCAATGAGCCATCAATTTATTCGCGCACTTGTGTCTAGGTTAAGCTTACCTTGCAGTCGATTGTATGCGTATAACTCGGCAGACAATTACTGAAATCGGACACAAAATTGATCGATACTCACCGTTTAAACTCTGCATACAGGAGATCGATTGAAATATCTAACAGTACTGCCAGCGGACTATTTACTCATTTTTAAACCGTCGCTCGTAAAGTTTGTGTACACGCAGAGGTATTTTGCGCCCGAAGAGAGGATTTAGGTCTATCAAACTACAACTTAGTGGTGGTAGCTAAAAGTTAAGTTGTAGAAGCAACAGGTCGATTCTGATGTAAACTCCGGCAAAGTTTTTCGTTTGACCACCTGGATGAGTTTACCAATATTTGAATTTCTCAAAAGGATTCCTCCAATGTTCACAAACAATGTCTCATCTAAATACGATTGAATACTAACTGGTTCTTGTGTTTATGCATTCATTTACAAGCTTCAACTCAAACCAGCCCTTCAAAATTTAGAATCTATAACACCACTAAAAAATATACTGTCTAACTTATGACGAAGTGAGTTTGGATTTGATCGCATAAAGCGCGCTCCTTAATGTAACAAATTTGAATTAAAATAAAATATTTTATTCATTCTTCAATCTTAATGCTTGGCTGTTGTGTACAGCACTATTTTGAGCTCTATGTTGCTAAAAACTCTTAACCATTCTAAGTAATTCTCCGGCATTCCAAATATAAAATAACGAAAGTCATGGGCGCATGGATGGACTCAAAACTAGACACAGCGACTCATTCCTAAATTTTTAACCCTCTACTACCTTCAAGGTTATGTTTTTCTTGTATTTCGAGAAGACTTAAGATCATTTTTAGAAATATGAGAACTAGTGAGAAAGCAATATATTTTACATCTGGCAATGTGTAATCTCGTTCTTTCCCATTAAATGGCAAAATAAATTCCCAAATATGCTCTTGATTAAAAATAAAACAAATAAATAAATCGCAGTTAATATGTATAAAACAAATAGTGCATACGATATCAAATCCAATATGTCACAGAGAACAGCTTTGAAAATATTGGAAAAAGATTAGTTTTGACCGTAAGTGCGGCAACCTTTAATTAAATACGAGATCATTAGGTTAAAAGTCATGCGATCGAATCCTAATGCACACAGCCCTGTGTTGCATATTCAAACAAAATATTTATTTATTTTTACATTATGAGATGTTTAGTTTAGACTAAAAAATGTATAGGAAATGGGATTGGTGTATATATAAATCTCTGAGTCTTGATTCAAATAGTTTTTCTCATTGTCGGCTAAAACTATTATCTTTAAAATTATATATAAGAAACCATCTGCATTCTTTTTATTAAATGGATATATTTTGACATCTCATTTAGTTAAAATATTCAGCCAGCCTTTATCCGATCTGCCACTAGAGGACATACACAATGACTCTGTGAATGTGATGTTTAATTGTATCATAATGGCAGGATCCGTTTATATATATTTTTTGTTGGAAAGAGAACAACATTTCAAAACGTAACCAATTTCCTATATCATCTAGATCAGTTTGGGTTATATTTGACATTAAAATATCGCAGCCTGCATTTCCATGACCGTGTTTTATCCTCGGGAACATTTGCATTAGTCTTGCAATTTTACCCTTGTGCAACAAAAGCATTGCATCGCATGCACTATTCAGTGATTCAACTAATTTATCCATGCATTCTGTCTTTCAAGTGAATCATTTTTGACATATCGTACAATAGAAGCTCGGTCTAGAATTTGTGATCTCTCGTTGTAAAACAGACTTAATTTCACTTGGAGAATTTCTCGTAAATTAAGGAAAAAGGCAGGTTTTCATACTCACATATGCGTTATTAATTAAATATTTATTCAGGTGTACAAATACAATTATATTCTTAAGTGTGCTTGATTTTATTGAACGCCAATAAATTTTGGCCACTAACATGTTTAGTTAATGAATTAAGTTTGCTATCTTATGCATTATTCAGTTAATGCGGGCAAAAAATGCATATGATAATAATGCAATTATACTCCCATTCAATTTCATTTCCCACGGGGCTGGACGTCTCTATTCCATTATCGAATCTGCGATTGCTATTCCGAGTTTCGAGGCGAAAGTGAAAGCCATGAAAATCTAACCAGACGACAGACTGACCAAAAACACAGCGTCGCCGGGAATACCATAAATTCAGAGTAATAATTGGTATTTCATGATTCTGAACCAAATTCGTCCATATTCAACTTTCATTGGATACAATTGTGGCAACGCACTTTGATCGTAAATTAAAACTGAACTCTTCATAGTGGATTAATAAAATCTGCCAGCTTACGCAATTCTTTAATTCAGGTTTGCGAACTTGAAGTAAACACCAATCCCATTGTATTTAACCAGTCGTCGAACAACATAACAAAACTACCACCAGCCGCAACGCACTGACGCGTTTCGACCTCCCATGATAATCATCAGAGTACGACGGCAAACCGACTATCGAGAATCAAACCGCATTGAATATATATGGAAATCAAGTTTAGATATGCGGCTCTCACCTCTAGCAGTCTCGCATAAATTGAACTTGACTGGAAATGTCAGCTGCACAATTTCTATGCAACTTACGCAATGTTTGGTCCATACCGATATAATATATATCAATACGTCCTGAATTAAGTCTTAATCTAAATATTTGTGTTTAAATTTTTTCAAACGCATTATTAAATAAATTCAGATACACTAACCTATATTTTTAATTATGAACCTACGTAAACACTGACATTAACATGTCAATTCATAAATTTTTATTCGCATGTGCAAAAGAGTGAAAATGCTTTTGCAAATTTTGCTTCTTAAGAGCCTGTCGCAAAATGACCGATTAATAATAAGTATTTTTCCATTGGACGACACCAGGATAAAATTTGGAATGGAGTTCATTGAGCATAATATGGTAAATCTTATATCCCAAAACAAATCAGGCAAAATAGTTTATTGAAATCTTTTAAAATTTCTCGTGAACTGGTACATATTATCACGGAAAACAGGGTAATATCCAGAGCAATTAACTGACGAAGGTAAATAGGTTACAGTGTACTGGGTAATTTTATTCCACTGGTACTATCAAGGTACAAGACTTCACTACATTTATCACGCAAGTGGCCTCGTCTTTCGTCTGGCTGGAGACTTATATAACTACGACTGCTCGACTAATCTAAACATTAAGCTACAATGCAAAAAATGAACTGTTTCGAGTCTACGTGACCTTTATCATGCATGGATGAATATAGAAGAGCACATTTTTGGCAAAATTTGTGGTTTGAACCGTAGGTTATTCGTAAAGCAGCTAGGTTTATCGATTTTTTTCATTTTAAACATTATTTGCCCAAAGATGTATTTTATTTCACCCAAATTCTTCTTTTAAGTACCATTCAGAGTAAAAAAGGATTAAATTAAAAAATATAGTCGTTGTTCATTTTTCAGAAGAAAATCATGTTTGAATGCGTACGTCGCAACAGCACTAGCAGTCAATTTTTCTCTGTGGATTTAAATTCTCCAATCAAATTCCTTCCACTATTCCGTACATCAATAAATCAAGTCAAATGAATATTTTGCGTAGACGATTAGTTGACAGAAGCAGACTATGCTTGGATATCGACGAAGACTAATTAGTTTTCATGATAAAATTTTGGGAAAATTAAATTAATTTTATGTAAGTTGAGCCGATACACCTGTTTGCAATCGATGGAAATAGGGCTTAGAAATCTAATTGTTCAATGTGACAAAATAAGGGCATATAAAAGTTTTAAAAACACTTGTTGATAAAGTACATAATCAACTTGTCGAAAATTGCGGTAGACGTCTGTCTAGCAACATCAAAAGTGCATGCATCGTTTTTTTTTAGATCAGAAATAAAGGAAGTTAGCTTGGAAACTAAGCTAGACTAAGCAACTGTAAAGTGACAAATGCATACACGGTTGAAATTCATATATGAAATAAGAAATAATAATATTTATTTTTTTCAAATGCCTGCCACATGCACATTTATCCTTTCTAGATTAATTAAAATAGTGTATTATTGTACTAAAGGAAGTTGACGGCTCTTTTGCAAAATTCGATTTAATTAAAAAGAACCGACCAAATTCACTTGAGAAAACTTATGAATTGCATACGAAGTCAAGCCCAAACAATAACGAAGACATTAATATAGCTTATTTAAGACAAGACTGCAATCGTGATATACACACCTGACCTATTATGCAAATACATTCGTCAGTATAAACTAGACATCGTATAGTGAGGAAAAGGACGTATATCCAGTAGACGGGTTATGTCCTTTTTGAAACTCTTCAAGTTCTCTACACGACAGATTCTGGACAGAATTTGAAGAGTTCTCAATAGGACTGAAATCGTTCTATTTTTTAAAATTTCCTATTCTACACTACAAATTTATATATACTGAGATTGGTGTTTATACCAAGATTCGCCACCTTGATATAAATCGTAGGTGTTCGGCGGTGTCTTTTACTCTAAATTTCAATGGCATTTAAAGGTAAGTAATCGCCACTAACATAGTATTGTTTTTTAATGATCACAAATTGTGGGTGATTAGTTGGAATTTTTGGTTTAATGAGATAAAATATAGGCTCCACCTAGAGATAAGGCTAACCAAAAAATATTAGTAAGTAAATAATTTAAAATTGTAATTAGCGTGCGGCAAGGTGGCTCAGTGGATAGAGAAGCCGATTCCACAGATGACGTGACCAGATTCAAGCACTGTATGTGGAAAATTCTGGTCAGTACGTGATGAGTTTCCAATAAGAACGAAACTGGTCTATTGGATGAATTGCCTTTTCTACACTATAAAATTCTTAGCTTATACTGACGAACGTATGTACATGATGTGACTGGTGATTATATCAAGATCGCAACCTCGATTTAAATAATAGTTGTCACCGCTGAGCAACCAATGTTTATTTAATTTAAGTAAATTGTTTGCGCTCAAGCATAAATGACATAAATATGTTTCCGTAAATCTTGTTAAGCAAATGTTTCTATCCATTTTTACTGGGATCCAAGTCAGAGCTCTTGAAATTAGAGCTAACTCAACTACCACTGAGCAACACATTTGGTGAAAGAATAGTGCGCTTATATCTTACAAAAGTAACCTAATTAACAATCTAATCAGGAAGTTCTGCATAGAACACAAAATACAGGAAAGGAACCCTACCTGAGAAAACTTTGGCTAAAGAAAAATTTTCCGAATCGAATCCTAATTGTTAACATCAGATAACGAACAAATTGTACTACAGAGGACAACATGCAAAACTTTCTCCCATAATAATCATTTTAAGGCGAATAACAGGCCACATTAACTGCACGACGGATAAGTCGAATAGCTATAGTGAATTTCCCTAAGGAAAATGTTAACATCCTATAAAGCAAAAAGATGTTTATGAGGTTGGATGCCAAGAATCAATCGCTCATTTACTCCAAATTCTTCGCCGTCTACAAATTGTCATGTATGTGCTGTTGCATATATATATATATATTAGACATACGAAAATATAATTGAAAAAACAGAATCTAAAAACAATTATTTTAACTCAAAGTTGCGATCTTGATACAAACACAAATCGCATTTTATACATAAAGTTACCAATATCACTAAGCATTTCGTTATGTGGAATATAAAATTCCTACATTAGAGTATTATGAGCTCTTCGTGTACTAAAAGAATTTTTACGCGTACTGGGTAATTTCGCGTCGGAGTCTTTAACCCGAGTTACGGAACCACTTTGCTGCACTCTACACCCAATATTAATTTATAAACTAACAAATGTCTTTTTGTTAAACTTTCTTCCAGGTGAAGCCTATATGGCACCACTTTTGAATTAAAGTTCCAAATAAAAATATCAAATCGGCCAATATAGAATAGACACCATGCAACCAGGTAAGTGACATTGAAGTGGAAATTCATTCAATTGAACAATTACTGTAGGCGCAGGTGGTGACAACTATTATTTTAAACCCAATTTGTGACTATTATATAAACATCAATTGCATTAGGTATGTATATTTTTTATTATAAACAACGCATTGTATATTTTAAAGAGAAGAATTCATCTAATAGAACGGTTTCATCATTATTTGGAACACTTCAAATACTGTCTAGAATTTATCCGCGGACAAGAGACGATTCTGGGCTTATCTGCTTTTGAATCTGTGAGTCTAACGACAGAGACACTTAACAATACGCTAAAAATCGTGTTCAATTATATACTAACCAATATGTTTTGGTTAGCCTTTTCTAAATTTTGAGACTATATGCCATTTATTTAGATCTAAAGTTTCAACGTGTGGCCCCACATTTTGCATTAGAGAACCGACAAGCTCATCAAAGTACATACATTATTAAATGAAAAATATTTTGTGTAGTTATTGGGACAGATTCCGAAGAAGACATGCCTTGACTTTCGCATTGACCATGGCAAAATTAATAACAGTGCATGGAGAATTCCGAATAAGGAACAAACCGGTTGACGGTGTGAATTGCATTTTCTACACTACAAGATGTATAGGTTATCATGACAAGTGTAAATATATAATGAGTTTGGTGTTTATATCAAGATCGCAAACTTAATTTAAAATAAATTAATTAATGTCATCGCCCGCGTATTCAATGATCGCCGAATACAACCACATTTAACGTAGTAATTAATCAGAAGCGTCCGGGCACCGTCAGAAAAATCAGCTGTTACCGAGCACACGTTTGAAACGAGACACCCAGGCAATTTAGCGAATTTCTCAGAACTTCCCAGTAATGAACTACAAATTATTCTAAGCATACGAAAAGGCACCCAGTCCAAATATTCACAATTTCCACCAAAATTTATTTGGAATTGGCTGGCCACGAATCGCACATACCGTTTACAATTTACTAGCATAAATGCGGACACGAATACCAATTAGACTAGCATCAACATACGTCTGATCGGATTTGCAACAAACCCAAGTAAATAAAGTTGTAATTAACAGTGACAGATATCGAACGTAAATTTGAAATATTAATATGGCAAGCTGCAAATCCTTTGCTGTTATTAGGGATATCAAAGACAGCGTACAGAGAAAAGAATACGTACACACAACAACTAGCCAAGTGAACACGTAGTAAAAGCACAATTCGCCAATACATGAATAACCAGATCTCAAATCTCACTCAGTAATACAATAGAAATGATCTCTACAGGGAAAAAGACACGCATGCAGACATACACGCCCGATGAAATAATTCAAACTGAAACAAACCACTGACAAGAAATAGAGGTAAAACTAGAAATCGGACTATACAATTATACAATAATTGATTGCACGGGTGATGATAAAATCAAGTTTACGAGCTTGAAGTAAACACCGATCCAATTGTATTTAACCAGCTCGCAAACTTGATTAAAAGAATTGTTATCACCACCCGTGTAATCAATTATTGTACAATTGTATTGTCTGTATATATGCGTGTGACGAAAGCTACAAACAGCTAATATTAGTGACTGCATAGAAATAGTGCTGCCGACATTTACAGTTACGTACAGTGTATGCAAGACTACTAGAGGTGAGAACCGCTTATCTAATTTTTCTTTTCATATATATGCAATGCGGTTTGATCCATGCTAGGCAATTTGCCGCCGTACTCTGATGATGATCATAGAAGGTCAAAACGCGTCAGTGCGTTGCGACTGGCGGTAGTTTTGTTAGAAATCGGACTATTTGTCATCGACTTATTCAAATGAAGACGTTGAATTTATGTAAATGAAAGCTTGTGCTGCGTATTTGAGTATTCTCGAAATATATCGGCCAGTGTCCACAATAACCTTGCAGCAACAAATAATTCTCATTAAAGAACCACTCATCCGTTGACGTAAAATTGAAGGCATTATCTCACAATACTTTGGAATCATTCTGCATTTGATTGTCAAGTAAAACATTTAAACAGTTCATGCGCAAACAGCACGCCATCTAGCGCAACTCGAAGGGCGAGTATAACGGTATTAGGTTTCCGCAGATGCCTAACGCATAACACCGCCTTGTGATGAATTAGCATTCTGAACTCCAAATATTGCTAGGTGTTAACTTTTACGGCTGCGAAATATGTGAAGCCGCGGCAACATATAAAATTCATAAGAAGCAAAGTTTACGAAAATGATAACAAATGAAATTGCATTTCGTTAACAATGAACCTGCTGATATTTAAGTAGAAAAGGGAACCAGATTTAACTTTAAACCCTACTTTATATTTGTATGCAATCACATCAAATCACAATTTATTTTGCGTCGAAATATTTATTTATTTATTTATTCAGTAAATTTACTGATAATAGATTTCGTGGGAGATGGTAGCAATTCTTTAAATCAAGTTTGCTAGCTTGAAGTAAACAACGATCCTATTTTATTTAACCAATCGTCGAACAACATAGCGAAACTACCGTCAGTCACACATTCTGACACGTTTCGAATTTCGATTATCATCTTCAGAGTAAGACGGCCAACTAATTAGCAGGTATCAAACCGCAATGAATATATTAAGAAAGCAATTTTTGATATGCGGTTCTCACCTCTAGTAGCCTAGCATACATTTTACCTGACAAGAAATGTCGTTTCTACGCAGTCACGAACATTACCTTTTTACAGTTTTCGCCACAAATATAGGTACTACAATTTAAAAATCATTGATTGCGTTGGTGATGATAACAATTATGTAAATCTAGTTTGCGAGCGTGAAGGAAGCACCAATCCTATTGTATTCAACCAGTCTTCGAACAGCATAGCAGAATTACCTAGTCACATCAAATTGGTTACAATATAAAAATTTCTGTTCTACAGGAATAAAGTGCTCTTAAATTTATTATTTAAACAATTGCATAACAAAATTGAGTAAAAGTTAGGCAGTTGACATGGCAAAGTAGAATTTAAAGAAATCTTGAAAATAAAATAATAATGTAAAAGATATTCGGCTTTTGAAAACACAAAATCATTTCGTTTGTTTTTATATTCCAGCCCACCCGCAGTTTTGGACAATGACAGGTTTTTTTATGGTAAAATCTGCCCTCACTAATCTAAAGTAAACAAAGCCTATGAAAAAAAAGCATAGCTGACCTTGCATTGGATAAATAAATTAAGGCACTGTAGAAATGTTTATGCCGTCTAATTGACAACCATTCCCGATGTATGTGCTATCGTTCTAAATAGAACACATCATTAAACAATCAAAAGTAGATTGTATTATCTTGAAAAAATAATCAATTTATAAACTGATTGTTGATTTATGCCATTTGTGTTCCTTATCATTTATTTTTTTAATTTATTTCTGCAGATGAAATGTAGTTATATATTAACGTTAATGAAATTTTTATGGCTTTTCAAATGTTAAAAATATAATGTTTGAGGTGCTATATTTAATAGAGGAGCATAATAAAAATAAGAATACCTACAATAAAAAATGTTCCTTAAGATTAGCATTTTTTGTTTTTATAAATGCCAGGAAAGAAACGATAACTGGAAAAGCAGTAGATTTTTCAACATTTTCATCGAGCGTGATTTTAAAATCAACGTGCGATCTGCGCTAACAATGAACACATTATCCAAATATAAACAGCCAGTTTATTTGTCCAAATTGGATGTGATTTTATTTCTTTATCAGCAAAAAATGGACTACTTGGCGTATATTATAATTTTATCACAATTAATAACAATAATTGTACTATATTTTTTTATCCCTAGGTATGGATTTTAGTCAACTTTACACATTATACGATAGCGATTTTGTTGCATTTCTTCATATGATTTTTGAATGAAACAGAACACAGGAATTAATCTATTAAATTAGAAATAAATGGTCCTGATGGTAAGGAAACTTCAAAATATATAATAAGTTTAGTCCAAAAAATTTAAAAAGGCAAAAAAACAATAATTTTTCGCATAAAGCTTGGTAAGTGTCATTGAAAGAGGAATTGATTTTGTTTTCTCAGTTCTGGACAGCGTATATTTATAGCAATCACCTTTAAATACGAAAGCATATTAATGTACATAAACATTATCAAATTTGTATAACACGTTTTGGGAATGTCGTATTTTTCGCAAGACAAAGCATGTTTATTTATATATGTGCGTTCAATTACAATTTTATTTTTCACACGCCAATTTTGTAAGTGCTACAAAATGCGTCAATTCAATCTTCTACTGTATTTGTTTATAAGATATTGCACAACTAGTTTCCAATTAGTTAGAATAGGACCAGAAGGATAAAAAGAGTTCAGCATGAACGGAAGATATAATCTCATGGATTTGCTGGAGTAATAGGTGTTCAGAAGTAGTTATAAATCTCAATTTCCATTAAATTTAATTTTTCTTGAAATATATTGTGTTGGCACCACGTAGCGACTCGGCA
>JAQBSW010013922.1:0-12768 GCA_029291075.1 Eudiplozoon nipponicum
AAAGTTGGGTGGTCCCCGATGGAAAGGAAGTAGTCTTCCTGTAGCCTGGTCGAAGCTGCCGGAAAACTAATGGAGCACCCGCTAATAGGAGCCGTAGGGGGGTTGCGCATGCAAGGCTCCAAGGTATGCATATTCGTGGCATACTAAAATAATCGAAGTTAGGTTCGGAAGCTTCGATGGAAGAGACGCGCAGTAATACAGTCCGTAAATCTGTTAGATTTCGGCTGGCAGGTAATCTTAAATAGGCTGCTGGTTATAGCAACAATAAGTTCGTTATAACTGATGAACTTAGCGGTTTAAATTACTTAATAGACACGGGTGCAGAGGTGAGCATAGTTCGATCTGATGTGGTGGAAATTGATAGCCCCACATTCGATTAGCAACTATGGGCTGCTAATGGAAGTCCAATTGAGATTAAGGGAGTTAAAGAATTGTCAGTGACATTGGGGCAGAAATCTCCATTTACGTGGAATTTTCTGGTCGCTGATATAAAGGATAACATCATTGGGATGGACTTCTTGATCCATTTTAATCTCGCTTTAGATCCCAAATCTAGGACCATTGGACAAAGCACTGGGATAGTGACTTATTCTGAGACTGGGAAATCAGTAGTTAGGTCAGTGAGACTACCCAGACCCGTCGTCGCCGATGACTTGGCGGATGTCATCGAGAAACACCTGGCCGTGTTTCTGCCATTCAATGCTAAACGCAATGGTTTAAAGACAGGCATAGAACACCAAATCGAGTTGGTGGAGCCACTACCTTGTTCGCCGAAGTCTCAACCGTTAGCACAACACAAGCAGCAGGTTGCTATTGAAGAATTTAAGCGGTTGAGAGAAGAAGGAATTTGTAGGCGTTCAAATTCCAACTTTGCATCTCCAATAGTGGTTGTTCCCAAACCTGAACCAGGTCAATGGAGGGTTTGTGGTAACTATCGTCTATTGAATTCGGTAACGAAAGGCGATTCGTATCCTCTACCGAACCAGAGTACTTTGCTCAGGGATATAATGGGGTATGAGGTATACACAACGTTAGATCTGCAGAAAGCGTACTATCAAGTACCTATGGAGGCAGAATCTATACCGCTCACAGCAGTGCGATTCCCTGGAGGAGGATCGCATGAATTCTTATGTATGCCTTTTGGGTTGAAGAATGCAAGTCAGACATTCCAGCGTCTGACAGAGGAAGTTCTTCAAGACTGTTCATTTGCTAGAATGTATATAGATGACATCATTATATATAGTCAATCTAGGGAGGAACACCGCGAGTATGTTCTTGCATAATTGGGTGTCGCGATATGGTGTACCGGTAAGGGTAACTACTGATCGTGGTAGTCAGTTTATGTCTGAACTGTATATCAGATCATTGAATACAATGGGGATAGAAGTAAGACACACATGTGCTTATAATCCCAGAGCCAATGGGATGGTTGAGAGACTGCACAGGGAGCTGAAGGCTGCATTACGCTGCACCGGTGGATCCAGTTGGATACATGATTTGCCCGTAGTTTTGTTGGCAATGCGAAACAGATACAGAGTTCAGTTAGGAACATCCATAGCAGAACTTGTTTATGGAGAGCCACTGAGGTTACCTGGAGATATTCTAATAGAAACTCCAAGTTGTCTCGATTGGGCCTCTAGTTCAGTAGATTGGTTTGTTGGAGCATTGAGAGATAAAATGAGTCGTTTAGCTCCAACCAAAACTAGAAGTCCAAAGTCCAAATGCTATGTATCTTCAGATTTAAAGCTGGCATCGCATGTATACATAACTAACGAAAACAGACAGAATTGTCTGACTCCATTCTATAAGGGGCCATATAAAGTCAATCATATGACTGAGAAAAATGCATTTATAGAAGTAAATGGCACTGTAGAATGTGTAACACTGGATCGCTGTATTCCACAGTTTATTTGGACGGTGGAGGAGACTGAGGAACAGTATTCACCGAAGTACCCAGAAGTTGAGGCGAGATGTGACTCAGAAATTGGTGAGAAAAATGAAGAGTCGAATAAATATGGTAATGAAGTAAAGATTAAAACCAAGACAACTGAGAATCAAGAACAATGCGATATGAATATGAAATCTGGTGAAGTACCAGCACAACTTGTTGAAACTCGGTCTGGAAGAGTCATCAAGAAACCGAAGAATGAAGACTACATCATGTATGGTTAATCATCTTAAACATGAGGGAGTATGTAGAGGTTAAATTAATTATCGGACAGAAATTAACCTCTCATATAAAAATAAATCAATTTTTATTTTTGGACATTTGATGTTATCGCTGGTTTCGTAAAACAATATTGTAATTTTTGAAAAATATTGTAAAATTTTTTGAAAGTTCTTTTGTTCATATTGTCGAAGTTTTGGACTTGTCTTGTGGAAGGAAATGAGAGAGTTTTGATCTTAGATTCTGAATTGCATAAGCGGGACACTGCGTGGTTCCATCTCCGATTCTTTGACAATAAAACTTTGTAATCTTCTCGTCATTTTGTTGTTTTTAATTATCAGCGAAAAGAAACACAAATTTGCTTTGGGTATTTTAAGTTAATACGTGTTTTAAGGTCTCAATCATTCCAGTTCAGTAATTTGTGGAATCAGCGTATCCGGGTAAGCTTACTTAATTAATATAATATATAAATTACAAGTAATTTAATAATATCATGTCTGGTTTATTAAATACTGAGGATACAGAGCGGTTGGCTAGCGGACTTAAGGATTGTA
This sequence comes from Eudiplozoon nipponicum, assembly GCA_029291075.1. NCBI lineage: Eukaryota > Metazoa > Platyhelminthes > Monogenea > Mazocraeidea > Diplozoidae > Eudiplozoon > Eudiplozoon nipponicum. Next base: position 2,722 of record JAQBSW010013922.1, read on the forward strand.
GCTTAAGAGATAGTTCAGAGGAACTTAAGTGTTCCAAGATAGATGATCATTCCGCATATATGGATTTTCCGGGCCTGGCATCCAAGAGACCCCCTTATGGTAGTGACCTAAGGGCCTCTACACTTCATCAAGCCAATTATTAAGTAAGCAGGTAACATATGTGAAGGCTCCGGCTTCAAGTAAATGCCGTACGACGTTACAAACTCGGTTAAGGTGCTCTGGATATAGATATTGTTATAATAAGGGGTCTTTAACAGGGCCTGGTCGTGCGTTCTCCGGAATTATTTCGAGTTTGAAGATGTCGGGTGGAACGCAACGAACGGAGAGAGCGTGCTTGTGGTTTTCAACATTTTTCTCTAATTTCGAAGGATATCGGGTTTTATTTTGTTTTTATTTTCAGATTCTCGGGAATTCTTGTCTGATTTCATCTCTAGGATACACCAGGAATCTACCTACACATTTTTTTGGAATTTACCTTCAGTTATCAAGGATCTATTCCTAGCTCACCCGATTTTCCCGTTTATTTCTGCATTTTAATACCTATTCTTTTTCGCTCATCAATACCCATTCTTTTCCTCCCTTTTACCGTAATCTACATTACTTCTGCTCTTCTATCTAACTCCACCATGAACCAACTTTCGTCGCCAGCCCCCATCTCCCCGTTCCTCACCCAAAAACTTATCTCCAATATTTCTGATCTCCAACAGCAAATGGCGGACATCACAGGATTACTTGGAGCACTGACTGGCAACCTTTCAGTCTCCTCCGTTCAGCCCCATTTGTTGCGTCAAGCGGATGAGTTTCTGAATGGAGTAGCCAGGGAGGTTGCCCTGCGAAATCACAACAAGCGAAACCTCTTTCTTTGGTCTCCGCGCTCCCTACTCTCAAAGGACGATCTGGCCTCAGATCTCATCAGTCAAATAGGGGACAACTTTAGCCACCTTAAAGAGATCTCCTCGGGAAAGGGTCAAGCCTTCTCCCCCATGTTCGTCTGCCAGGTTCACATCCCCTCGACAAGTTATCTTTGTGACGGATGCTATGACCCAGAAACCGAAAAAACGTAAGTCTACTAAGACCAAACAAGACTTCGACCCAGCCCCATTAACTTCGTCTCCCCCTACTGAATCCATCATCGACCCCACCCTGGACTGTTGCGTCCCAGCCCCTGATCTTTCTCTGTCCCTGCTCGCCCCTCAACGCATCTTCCGAGTCCCCCTCGAGCCCAGATATCTCGCCCCCCCTTTTGCTTTCAAACCCTCCAACTACCTCACCCACATGATAAACGCGGGACAAAAGAAATCCAAATCGACGCTGACCACTCTATCCTTGTCAACGAGCGGTCTGTCACCCTCATCAGCCCAAGATCTCGCCCGGCCCGCCAGCGGAAAGCCCCAGCACGCTTCTCCTCCCCGATCTAACCATCCCTCTCTCAGAGCACTCTCAGCAATTCTCATCAACTGCAGGTCACTTACGCCTAAAATCAATCAACTACGAGCTTTTCTATCCTCTAACGAGATTGACATATGCGTTCTTGTTGAGACTTGGCTGTCCCCTTCCATCCACTGTGATGATCTTTTCCTCATTCATGGATACACGTTCCTTCGCAGCGACAGAACTGTCGGTCGTGGGGGCGGACTAGCTGCCTATGTCCGATCCCTTCTTATGCCCAAACGCTCGTCGACATCGAACCTCAAGGATTGGAATTTTTCTCGTTTCAGCTACAAATCCTTAACCAAAGCATATCTACCTGTGTTGTCTACAGACCCCCTAATATCTCACTCATCGACGACACCCGCGGGGCCCAACTTCTATCTACTTTTTTCTCTTTACACTCTGATCGGTACGTCGTTTTGGGTGATCTCAATCTCCCCATGACTAACTGGCATAATCTAGCTTCCGAAAGTCACCCACTGCTTCGACTCTTCGCGGATAATCTGCTACACCAATTCGTGCATTTTCCTACCCGAGGGAACAACCAACTGGATTGTGTACTCTCCAATAACGAGGTGACCGATGTTCACTCTCGGGAGATCTTCCCTAATCTTGGTCACTGTCAGGTAACCTTCCTCTTACCTCTCTTATCCTTTGCCCCTCGAGAAGACACCCAATCGTTCAGGCGATTCACCAACTGGGAAGTGTTCCGCCGACTCTGTGACACTGTTAACTGGAGGGACCTCTTTCTCCCAAACAATCTCTCCTCGTGCTTTTCCGAAGTCCATAACATCCTATCCTCCCACTATAACTCCGCCACCTCTATTTAACACGTATACTCGATGAATAAGTTGAACGCTCTGTTTAAGGCACGTGACAACCTCGCACGCAACTCTCGTCTACGCACATCGTCACTTGCCCGCGCCCTCGCTCTGAGACGCATCGATGGGCTCATTAAACAGGCTATCAACAAACAAGCGCTCCACATCGATAAACGCATCCGCTCAGCTCCTAACCCCCGGGCAAAGTTCGCTATCATCAAACACCAATTGCTGCAAAAGCCTAAAACCTCGTTTATCAACTTCTCTCAGTCAGGCGACCCCTGTTTCGCCAATGATTATCTGACTCACCTTCTCGACTCCTTTTCCACTCCCACTCCGCCTGTTGAGATGTTAGACAACGGAGACACCGAGAACCTACGCTGGTTCCATGTCTCTCCAGCTTCCGTCGCCCAAGCAATTAAAAACATTAAATCTAAACACCAATTTGATCAATATGGTGTCTCGGTCAGTATGATTGCCCTTCTAGGCTGGAACGTCTTCTCTCTGATTGCAGATGTTATTAATCATTGTCTCGAAACCACCTATCTTCCCCCGGACTGGCTCAATTCGACGATCTCTCCTATCCCTAAAAATGGCACTTCTTCGATCTCATCATTTAAAGATCTCCGCCCCATTACTATCGTCCCTTCTTTCACCAAAATCTTCGACAGGATCTTATACAACCTAGTCTACCCCTCCATTAAGTCTCATGTAAACTTCTATCTCCTCGATGATCAACATGGCTTTTTGAATGGCCGCTCCTCTTCCACCAACTTATTTAGTGTTCTCGATCATTGCTACTCCTCCTTCTCTAAAGGGCTTCAGTGCACCCTCCTATTCCTGGATATATCCAAGGCTTTTGACTTGCCGTCATTTTCAGCAATCGAATCCGCCTTACTGAGAAGCGGTATCTGCGGCAACGTTCTCAATCTTATTAATTACTATCTCCGAAACCGATATGCGACAGTAAAAGTTGGCATTAGTCACTCGAGGCCAGCCCATATCCGCTCCGGTGTTCCGCAGGGCTCCATACTTGGTCCCATTCTCTTCAACCTTACGCTTGCGCACATACAAGTTGAAGACAACCTTTTCAAACTGTTCAAATATGCGGATGACATGGTTATAGTATTCAGCAACTCCAAAACATCCAACCCCTCCTTATCCCTTATATCGGAGCTCCTATCCTCGCTCTACTCGCAGCTCAGCAGAATCGGCCTCAAACTAAATCCCACCAAAACTCGCATAATGAAACTCTCCTCTGATCCATTCTGCTCTATCCCGGTTGCCAACTACCCCTTTGATATAGAAATAATAGATTCGGCCAAACATCTTGGCATTCACTTCTCAAAATCCCTAGACTTCTCCATACACCTTACAAACACTACTTCCAAACTCTTCAAATGGGCCCGTCTGATCTGTTTTAAGACTAACAATCCCACTCTCCAACTCTCGTTATTCAAGGTCTACGTTCTGCCCCTCATTTCCTACGCCAGCGAATTCTACTGTCCTCTCACCCTCGCCTCCTACTATACTATTGAACAGGTATCCTCCCGATTTCTAAAGCGAGTCTTCCCGAAATGCCAAAACTATAGGGAACGCCTTCTCCTGGCAAACCTTCTTCCGCTTTGGTTCACCCGTCACCTTCGCGTCATTTCTTTTATCCACAAGATCACAACTTGCTTACCACTCTCCAACTTTGCCCACCCCAGTCACCACTATGCCACACGTTCTAGTAACTCTTCTATCCAAGCCAACCATACCCCAACCATATTTACAAAAATCTATATCTTCTCCAAAGCCACTAATGTCTTCAACGCTCTTCCCACAGACATAAAGCTCCTACCCCAGCACGAATCCAAAAAGGCAGCCCATCAGTACTTCTTCAACAAACTTCTTTGTGATACGACCGATTGGAAACGAAACTGGTTCCTTCTCAATCCATAACATTTACTTCACCCCAGGCTATCCTCTTTACTAACTTCGGAGGGCGAAATTCGTCAGGCAGCCATCTAATCTTCCCCTTAACCTCTCTGGTCTTATTCTTTTCTTCTAGATTCACTAATACCACCTCTCAGCCCATTCCTAACCCCATTATATTCACGTTGTGGATACTCTACTACGTTTTGCTCATCCAACTCTTTTCTTTCTTGTTTCAGCGGAGGACCGGAAACCCAACAGCCCTATCGATCCACCAACGGTTCGCTTCGGATTTCGACTCTCCCTGGTCTTCAATCACAATCACGTTCTACGGATGCCTGCGATCCCTGCAAGACTCGCTTGCCTCAATCCTGCTGATTCCATCCATGTCCATGCTTTGCTCCATCAATTCAATCGTCACTACAATGGACTCCATCGGTCGACGTCTACCTCCGGGCCGCCATCTTTTCATCTTCATCTTTATTTTTGATCTCACATTCACCTTGAAGCTCTGATACTTCACGGACTATCAATAATTGATCTTGTCTAGTCAAATGGAACTTCGTTTATATTTATTTTTCACCAGATTGAACTATCTTGATGTTAATGATAACTTTTCCCCTCCCCAACCCCTCCCCCTGCTATTAAATACTTTGCTAGTCACAATTCCACTCACCTCCACATATCCTACCCTTGATTTGCTATTTCAATGATTGGGCCAGTTGGCCTTTGATGCCAAATAAATGTATTATTATTATTATTATTATTATTATTATTATTATTATTATTATTAATGCTTGTTTTAAGGTCTCAATCATTCCAGTTCAGTAATTTGTGGACATCAGCGTATCCGAGTTAGCTTACTTAATTAATAAATATATATATTACAAGTAATTTAATAATATCATGTCTGGTTTATTAAATACTGAGGATACAGAGCAGTTGGCTAGCGGACTCAAGGATTGTAGCTTAAGAGATAGTTCAGAGGAACTTAAGTGTTCCAAGATAGATGATCATTCCGCATATATGGATTTTCCGGGCCTGGCATCCAAGAGACTCCCTTATGGTAGTGACCTAAGGGCCTCTACACACTAACTGACTTTCTCGGCAATTTCCAGTGAACGCAATGCCGGTTTTAATAAAGGCCTCCCAACAGTAATAGCTCAGCTATCCTTGTCTCCTAACTGACTTTGTAATGTAGTACGGCATTTACTTGAAGCTGAGGCGTTTACAATTTAATATATATTTAAAGTGTTTGTTTATCTGCTTTGACGTAATTTCGCTGCTTTTGTGCGCGTTTTATAATGGCTAAAAGCAACGGAGGGCCATCTAAAACGTTTTCTCAAATGACATTAGATTTTGGGCAAAAAAAGTCAGCTACAGAACTTTGTGGTATCTGTGGCATGGTATTCAATTTTAGTGACGCAGAAGACAATTCTACGCACATTAAATATCATAAAAAGTTTATTGGACAAAATATTAAGGTATATTGGATACAATAAAAACGCCTTTTTCCAATTGCTGATGAGTGTGTCAATCTGTTGATTATTTGATTTTAAAAATTTGAATCTTGTTTTTATGAACTTCATATAATATGCTGTTAATATAAATTTAAAATCTACTCATACCTACAATTTCATTCATCTCTATATATCCTATATTTGATTTGTTACTTCAATGGTTGGGCCCGTTGGCCTTTGTTGCCAAATAAATGTATTATTATTACAATTAATGTGAAAGTTTTGAAAAGATGAAAATAAGGATACCAGACGAGGATGTGTAACAGTGAATATTAATTTTATAGATTAAAACTTTGACATAAAATAGGAAAAGACTACAACAAATTTATTACGATAATCTGTGCTGTTTAATGCTAATGAGAAAATGATTGGCATTTTTTATGTTTAAATTTCTGATCCAGGCACATGATAAGCAAGTTACACATTGGTATACATGTTGAAAACGCATTTATGTTTTGTATATAAGAAATTTATACAAATATTGGGTGAACAAAATTAACTTTTTGTAAAACATATCGTAGAGGCCCTTTGGTCACTACCGTGGAGCCAGATTCGTGTTTCCAATACTACTAGAATGATAACCAAGTTTAGCACATTTAAATTCCTCATTTGTTTCAGTCCCTTCCCTTAGGCTCTACAAATATTTGAAAACAATGGTCATCTGATGCGACAACTGAAATGTCAAGATTCAATTAAAAAGTAGGGATATGTATAGTTGACTGAAGAAATGACTAGCAAAGTATTTAACGATAAGGCTGATGGAAGCTGTGAATGAGAAGTGCTTTCATCAACTTCGTGTTAGTTCGTTCTGTGGAGAAATATATTTCAATTGGCTAAGTAAGAATCTATTAAAATAAGGCTTCTAGAGTCAGGATTCAATGTCTTCTGTTGAACCAAAATTAAGACTTGGTAGGCGAGGAAGAACCAGCTTCACACATTAACTGTCAGATTTCTTCGTCAAAATTTTCGAGTTTCTGATAGTTCAGTTTCATCAAACGAGTCTTTGCTTTGAGATCAAATCTGCTGAGATTAGAATGCAACGAAGATATTAGTGAAGCGACTATAGACGAAGAAAGGTTTGGCGAGATTGGGTTACGGAATAATATTACAATGTCATCTGAATATTCGAACAGATTGAGCTGGTTGCCATCAATCTGCACCTGCGCGAGTATTAGGTTGAATAATATAGAGGCAAGTACTGAGATTTAATAAAAGGGTAGATTAAGTTATATATGATTCTGTCGAAGATACTAGTGAAAACATGGACAATAGTTATTGGGCAGAGATCTTTGAATAAGGAGATCGATAATGTGCCATTTTTTGGATAGGAGAGATTATCGAGTTCAGCCATTCCAGTGGAAGATAAGTTGTTTCGTGACATTTGTTGATAACATCGGCAATCTAAGTGAATAGGTTTCAGCCTAAAAGAGCAATCATGCCGAGGGGACACCATATAGATCAAATCTGTGTTTAAATTTAATGCCTTTGAGCCAACACCTTTCTCAGTGTCACCGTCATCAGGTATCTCAGTAGCTGAAGTGGAAATAAATTTAGAATCTAAAAGAGACTTTAGATAGTCGTCGGCAAAGCTTGAGCCGTTCAAACCAGATAAGTTTGTGATTTTGGACTTGTGTAACAGTTGGTTTTTGATTATAGCGAATTTTTTCGAGAGTTGGGAGCTGTCCAGATGCGTCCTTCGATGCCGAGTGTTTTTCTGTTGATTAATTGTTTAATATGGTCATCAATACTTTGGAGTGCAAGAGCGCGTGCATTTGACTAGATGCGTAATCTAGAATTGCGTTTAAGTTTCTCGTGTGGTTTAAATAAAGTACTCAACATGTTCGTCATGCGTATGTACTGAAAAGAGGTCACTGAAGCTAAGTGGGAGTATAAGATGATATGGACATTGGAAAGGCACGAAGAGAGGTTGTCTTGGAGCATCACAGAGTCGGATAAGCTCCTCCCAATCAGTGAATCGCCTGGATGATTGAATGTCATCTCTTAGGGTAGAAGATGAAAGAGGAGTAAGAAAGGATACCTAACAGTAGTCTAGATTAGGAAAGATCTCAGGATTTTGTACATTGGTCACTTCTTTGTTCAAGAGGACACAGTCGAGTTTTTGGTTTCCTCTGGTAGGAATGTGTACAAATTGATTGAGTAAGTTGTCCGCAAACAGCTGAATCAGTGGAAGATTGAGGTTTCTCATAACGGTATATTGATCGAAAGGTTGAGAAAAGAGTGGACATAATTTGGGCCCCGCAAGTGTCGTCATTTATTGAGAGATTCGGAGGTCTATATGCGATGCAAGGAGTTACGCTTTGATCATTAGCTGAAATGAAAAGAATTCCAGTTCCAGTGAGCTAGATGTAGTCAAACGTTTAAGAGAGGATCGAACATTCGCAGCTTGATTACCCCTCGGCCAAAGGCTCTGTCGCTTCGAAAAATGTAACCTTTGGTGAGGAAAAGATCCTCGCAGTGCATGGTAAGAGGCAGCTATTTTTCAACAAAAATGCGCATATGGAGCATGTTTTTAAGGATAAAATGCCTGCAGTTGTTTGATTTTTGGTGTGAGTGACCTGCAATTGATTGGGAGTCTTGGGGTGGCAGCCGGAGCGTGAACGAAGGCTAATAAGGGTGATTGAATGTTTGCTGACGAGAATAGAACCGTTACCATCGTTCTGGACTTTATTCCCGCTCTTTTCAAGCGTGTGTGGGAGTTGACGGTTTTGCAAACAGGACGAAGGCTGGTTCACGGAGCTCGAGGGGCTGCACTGATGCAGCATTTCTAGAGTGGGAATGGACCCAATTCGTGACGAGACCTGGTCAGAGGCTGTCTCCACTGTCCTCGGTAAGGTAGGAAGAGGATGAGATTGCAGGGAATAAATTGGTAACCCACAGAGACAAGGGGTTCCTACTTTTGGATGATTTATGGACCACTGCACGGTCACGATGTTGGCTGGATGTACGGGTTTCGGTCTGGCACTGGAGGCTGGTAGAAGGGGTCCGTTGGTAGGAGTGTTACGCGGCTGGGATGGTCTCACTATGTGCGCTAGTGGCTAGAGGGAGCCCTTTAAATCGGGAGATGATCAGCACAATAAGACCGAAGAATGGAACGACACCGAGAACGACTACGATTAACGATCGGCCCTTCTTAGTATTACTCCATCCAGGGTAAGCGGCTCTAGTTTCGGAAGAGGTTGCGGTGAATGGCGGGGTGCTTCGTGCTTGTTCAGTTGTCCTCTGTAACAATGTGCAATCACGCATTAATCTGAATTTGCCTATAGATATTAGGGGATTATCTAGATTTTATCAGTTCCAGCTCATTGTCGGGCAGTCTTTCAACAACGGAAAGCACAAAAGCACGATGTTTGCCAGTGAAGATATCTTTCAGATGATGAAAATTGTCTGTCAGTTGTTTGATAAACTCTGAGGCCAGATGATTGCGGCTTAACACTTGACTGTAAGAGTCGCTTATTATGCATCGCTGCGATGAATCATTATTTGATTGACACCGTCTGTTGGAATTAGGTAGATGTAGCTTTATGAGTTAAATAGCATAAGGACTTCCTATGCATTTGACTCGTTTCAGGTAGCTGTACATCTCGATGGCTCATCTTGGCCATCTGTCAGCAATTTTGAATTTCAGTTTTTCATAGATTTTTTATCGGTCAAATCGATTAGGAGAACAATATTCCATTCAAAAGACTACTGAAATCTTGGATTCAACTGCTGGTATAGTATGACTATCATCATGTCTAGCCATACATAAATCAAAAGTGACTAAATTTTAAATATATAAATATAACCATAAGGACTGAAAATAATATATAAATGAAAACAGAAATAATATATCAGACAAATTATTAGTGAGATTTACGAAAGAGAGGGGATCAGAGAGAAGGAATACGTTGTAACTATAAGTAAATTTATCAGAATAACTCACCGAAATGAAGCAACTTAGCCTACACAACACCATTATGACCAAGTTAGCATTCGTACAAAGCAACATCCGCAATACCGCTTCCTTGCGGCTTTTACTGTGTCATGTCATAAACACACCAAACCTCGCAGTTAACTTTTCCCTACTAAGAATAGAAAGTTACGCATATAATTCTACTTGACATCTGCAACAAGATCGCCACTGAGTTCGATTTGATGCTATATCGCTAAGGGTTTCTAACTACGAATTATGATGCCACGATGACCCTATCCTGGCAATCGGATCTCCTATAAAATACCACATGAGCCCGACGACGGCACCATGACTCGGCGTGTGTTCCCCGCCACAAAAGGGTGCAACAGCCACAGGATTACATGGACTCCTGGACAGTACCCCGTACTTCCGAATGGCGAATGAG
>JAQBSW010013923.1:0-12764 GCA_029291075.1 Eudiplozoon nipponicum
ACGTTATCATTATTTTATTTAATTTTACTAATTCTTAATTATTTACTGTGAAAATTTTGTTCTCGTGTATTCACAGTATATTGCCCCCTCCTTACCGGAATGCCACTCGTAATTATTTCAATTTGGAAAGTAAGTATATAAATAGGTCTGATGTGTGTAAAGAGGAATTGACATTTATCTTCTCAGTTTTACTTGCTTGATTGATACTCGTGCAGTTAATGATATGTAACTGATTATTTCTCAGTCTTAAACAAACCTCCCATATACAGACACACCCAAGAGTGGCGTACGCCTCTCTAGAAACTCGTCAAATGCCGTTAAATCACTGTGGTTTTACTTGGATGAATGTGCACTTACAGTAACTGATTACTTCTCAATAAAAATCAAACGAGAGTACATACACACAGGCATGGTGTACGTTTATCTAGTGAGTCGTCAGTGTTTGTTATTAAATCACTGGAATTTCATTTTTATGAGTGTACACATGCAGACACAAACACACATGTATGACTTACAATTACCCAGTGAATGGACCGTTATGCTTAAGAGATCTAGCAATAAGTATAAATGAGACAGTTCAAGCTAAATATGCCATTTGAAATATTGATTAGAAAATTGTTTGTGGGATTTGCTTTCCGTTGAACAAGGCATCCGAAACCGGAATTCGACATATTCGGAGTCAAATTAAAAGCAGTGAATGCAAACACCTTTTTGAGCACAACAAGGAAAAGGTAAGAGATCAGATAGTTTATGGGACTTTTATTTAATATGTAGCACGCAGACTCGTTGGAGTTTGGTTTCGTTCGCATCAAGTGGCATTTTAATGAAAGCCAGAAGTAGAAATAGAACTACGTTGTAATTCCTCGCCCTACCAGCTACACCTTTGAGGTATAAATCACTGCTTTTATTTCATACATTTTTTGAAATTTGCAAAATTTAAGATAATGAAACGTGAAGTTAAAATGAACATGATTTTATACCGTATTCATAAATTTTAATTTTAAAGTAACAAATGGATGTTTGCATCAGCCGCAGTTATTTACATTCAACCGTGGGAGGATATACCGCGTCTATCACGAGAAAATGCAATGCGATTGATAGTGACGTTCATGCTTTCTGTGTGATGTCATAAGGTTGTTATAGAACAAAACATGTTACAATATACGTAGTGCCTCATATATACTTATATGATATAGATTTAATTATTTTAATATATTTAAAGTACTAAAATATGCATGTATGCACCTTAAAATTATTAATAATATACTTTTTATTCAGTTTTGTGATAATTACCACGTACTAAATAATTTCTAGAGGTCAGAATATAAGTCACTTTATATATATAAGTTTACCCTGAATTAATGAAGAAAAATTCCATTTGAAGCTAATTATAATACTGCCTTTGGACGCTTGCGTGTAGGAGTTTTTCGCGTCAAACTGTCTTTTATTACTTGACTAAATGTGTCGTGGATTTTCAGATTAGTGATGGTTCCTACTTATGAGTCTCCAGTTCGAAAAATCACATGCGCACGTAAGATTTTAACTTGCGTTAAACCTGACTGGCATATAATTCTGGTTCTATATGAACAAATATGTTCTTAGGTACCCCATTATTGCTATGTATATTATATGGACTTGTTTTTTTAAATATTTGATAAATAGGAATTTAAGTTAATGCGGTGAATCTAAAAGGTAAAACATGCTGTCATTTACATAGAATGTACCGTACAACTATTTATGACGAAACTATTTTGTACCGTTTCTTCATAATTGCAACGTTATCTAAGCATTCTAAGAATTTCTTAATTTTCCCTTGCTATTAATCTTTAATTTATTCGACATTGAGCTAAATTAGGTTCTTATATTACCAATATGAATGGGGTTGACGTTTCTAACATATTAGAAAAATTAATACATATTTGAGTTTTATATGGTTATCGAAGTATAGCAAAACAATTAAATTTACTAAATTTTCAACGGTGAACATGCCACGATTTTGAGAAAATTGAGTTAAGATTCTGAAAATCCCGTTCTTGCGCTAAAATTAGAAAGAAAATCAATTATGTGTTATGGATATTAATTATCAGAACATTTGAGGAAAGTCTCAACTAAAATCTTTCCATTAGCTTCAAACCCTATAAAGTTGATAAGATATTTCATTTTGAAAACTTTTCTACACCATGTTGATTGGCTTTCTAGATGATAAAAGTAAATAATATAGATGAATTAAGATACATTTCTTCGTTGTAGTCTAATATGACAAACGTCGACTGCAAGTGCAGGAGTTTTGATTCTAAAGTCTGTCATCCCATTCTGCTAGTTCAGCAACCTGAAACACTTTGGCAAATGACTGGATCCACAGGAATGTCTGATCAGCGTTTCCTAAGTAGAAATCTGCGTTCCACGACATTGGTCCCCTGGTTATACAGCGTCGTTCTCGCACTATCGACGATAGACTTGGATAGAAAAATCGATTGGAAAATATCGATAAATATGTTCAGAAATTTTGTTTGATAATTTATGACTGATTAGCATAGGTGGTTATGAAACTAATTATGAAAGATGCATAGTTTTTCACTTATTTTCATATGTATTGATATATAATCTTGCATAGATGTTTATTCGTGCAGAGAATGTTGTGTTAAATGACGAAGCCTCGATTTAAATTGGATCAAAATCTATTTTTGTTAGTATTGAAATGTTCCTATCACAGCACCGATTCTTGCACGATTTTGGTGCGGTTTCTTTCCTTTTAAATTTCGAATTATTAAATGAAGCATTGAAGGCAATAATCTAAAAAATCTGGAATGTATAATGCTCTTCAGTTTGTGGATTTGTTGTTAATTGTTTTAGGATTCCCTTGGCGGTAACGCGCAAACGTTAATGATATGCTGTGTCAGCCCGGCAAACTCAAATTTGGCAGAGTCGTTGAGTGCGGTAAAATATGCAAACAGGGCACGCAATATTCGTAATCAGCCACGACCTAATCGATTCACGTCGGGTTGCTTTGATCAATACTCCCTCCCACCGATGTCGCTTTGCAATGTCAATGAAACTACTTATGGAAAATCGCCAATATTTGTCGATGCTGAAGCTGAAGGTAATAAAAATTACCATAGTACAGGGTATAGCGCTTCTTTTTCTAATGACATGAATATCAATTATTCTTGAAGAATTAAAAATAGTTTAATGTTGGCGAATCTTCTACGGGCACAAATGTTCAACAATTTACTTTTTCTGAGTTCAGTTTACTGAATTTATACCGTAATATCTTAGGAGTATCAAAACCAGCAGTTTATTTAGGATTTATGCTACCGAAGTAACGAAATTTTTGGCGCTTTTATAATATTTGAATAATTTTTAAGTGATAATACACCTATTTATTAGTTTTTGTAATTGTGCATATTGGATATTTTCTTTAGATGGTAGATCTTTATTTTTCGCAATTAAAAATTCACTAGCCTTTCCGTCTAGTATTTTTGTTAAAAATTTAAAGTATTTTTATCTTAAATGAGAAATAACACCCGCGAATGTTTACCTTTCTAAATGAAAATGTTGTAGCCCATGCTGAAAGTAGTGACCATTTAGATGTCTTGGCCGCCGGGAAGCGTCTACGACGTATGCAACAGCCATTTCCCAACGATTCAAATATAAATGAGCACTCTGGTGCTGTTGAGGCGCAAATGCAATTAAGCAAATGGCGAGAAACCGACGAGGAACATATAATTAAACTACGCCAAGAGATTGTTGAGTTGAAAAGTCTCTTGTCAGCTACAGGTTTGTGCTATTCTAAAATTCTTTTATTTTTAAATGTGTATTTATTGTCGTATTATTATCCTATTATAATACAGAAAATGCAATTGATCAAATAGACCGATTTTGGTCTCACTGGAGGCTCCTCAATTGTAGTCAGGGTCGATGCATACGGGAAGTATTTTGTTCCGAGTCAAAAAACTTATTCTATGTACAAGTGGGTATGTATGTTTCACTTTCCATCAACTAATGATTAATAATGAATTTATTATTCAGACAAACCATCTTTGAAGTCGCTTTCCACCTAAATTTTCAACCAGCTAAAACTGGTCTATCATTTTAAAGCAGGAAACATGCCACCTAGGTAAGTGACAGGATTGCATGAAATCTACAACCATCGTGGTGTAGGGGTATGTGTTAAATGACTCTAAACCAAATACTTTGGGGTACAATACCCAGACGCAGAAAGTCCTTTTAGAACTTAGGAGTGCCCATTTGTGACGAAACCTATCTACTAGACAAATAAAAATCGGTATCTTATACAATAATTGGTCTTCACCGACTATTTATACAATAAATTCTGCCGTTTTTCCTCGGTTCAAAATGCATTAATTAAGAAAATAATTTAATATAAATATATTTTAATAAGAAATACTTTTTCATGAAATTGGTACAAAAACAAAAATTCCTAATTTTTATATTTTACCAGAAATAAATGTGCTGAAACATGCGATTTTTTCAATTTAGACTATTGAGCGAAACAATAAGGAATGTAAATCTTTAAATTCTTTATTCGATAATAAATAGCAAAATTAAACTATAAAAAGTCGAGCAAAATAATCAGTCATTTAATTAAACATAAGAAACACAACTCATTCCAAAGTAAAGCGTACATTTACAACACAGTTTGTAATCCTTTCATTTATTCGGCTGCGCAAATAAAAAAGTTTGTTATTTTTATTATCCTCACGAATCAAGTGGCCTGTTTAATTTAAAAGGACAGCAGTTCAAAGGAAGACAGCCGATATACTTGATGAAAATATAAATGAAATAACAAATCATGGTGCAGCAGTGTGGCTTAGCAGTTAGAGCAGGAGATTTCAAAGCAAATGTGCCCAGGTTCGAGCCCTGTCCGTGACAAATACTGGACAATACGTGAAGAGTTCCCAATGTAGACGAAACTGGTCTACTAAATGAATTGCCTTTTCTATAGTATACAATGCTTAGCTTGTACTGACAAACGTATGCATATGATGTGACTGGTGTTTATATCAAGATCAGAACCTTGATTTAAATAATTGTTATCGCTGCCCTCGCATCCCATGTTTGTTAATTTATATAAGTGCTCAATTTGAAAACATTTCCACAGGTAGCACGTGGTCTGCTCTAGAATGACTATTTTAGGGCGGTTCTTTGGAAATTTAGTTTTAAAGGGATTTCATATAGACTCTACCTAAAGGAAACGCTAACTGAGAAACTTTAGTTAGTATGTAACTGAAAAGTGTGTGCAATATGCGGCAGTGTGGCTCAGTGGTTAGGGCAACAGATTCCTAAGCAAACGTAGTCAGGTTCGAGCCGTGTTCGCGGTAAAATCTGAACGCTACGTGAAGAGTTCCAAATAAGGAAGACACCGGTCGTTTGGATGAATTGAATTTTCATCATTATACAATGCTTAGTTTATACTGACAAATTTATGTCAGGTGTTTATATGAAGATGGCGGCTTTGATTTAAATAATAGTCATGGTGCTGTAAGATGAACAACGCCTACAAGATTTTCCGACATTTATATGTGGCATATTTCTTAGGCTTCTATTTATTTTAATATTTTATTAAGCAGATAGTTAAGTAAGGAGAAGTACTGCTCAATACTGCTCATAATGATGCTGTATGATCAGTGTTTAAAAAAAATTAAATACAAGCAAAATTCAAGATACCTTTCTTAAAAAGACAATTATGGATTTCGCGGATGGTGAAAAATTCTATTTTAAGCAGGATCGTCGCCTTGAACTTTTCGTGAAGCGTATTAAATTTCTTGTCTTATTTACTAATAAAATGGCTAATTTCCCAATCGTTTATGATATGTATATGTATCTTTATAATGTTGGTTGCCTTTGAATATTGCACCGGATATTTTTTATTCCAAAAAGAAGACACTTAATAAGATAGTGGATAATGGTCGATTTATTTCAAGAAAACTCACCACCAGTGCTAGAATGTGCACAAAAATATGAGCGATCAATACTGCAATACGCACACTGTGCGCTGTTACCAAGGCAACAAAATAAATTGAAGAACAAGGCGAATCGAAACTTAACATACGGTAAAAAAGTTCGTACACGTAACAGCCAACGAAGCGAATAGTTGCTCAAAACTCGATCTATCAATGCAAACATCAATCTGCACTGTAATGAAAATGATCCCTACACAGACATAAATACGGACACAGACGCGCATACGCATATGAACTCAAACATCAACCTACAATAAGCCGCCAACAAGAAATTGAAGTAAAATTGAACATCAGCCTGGTTGCCGCCCACTTAATCACAAGAAAACCCAGGATGTATATAAATGACATATTCTGAAGTGTTTCTGAGTATTCTTGAAATAAATAGACTATTATCCTCTCTTTTATTAAATTTGCTTGCTCTTCGTAATATAATATAATCTATGTAAAAATAATTAACATTTTTTTGTAATTTAAATCTTGCTTTTTAAAATCGTATTCAGTTATTTAATTATAAATTATTTTCTTACTTTTTACTCATAATTATGGTCGCGCTAAAGGTATCCAAACATATGATAAGGTAAATGTGGATGCTTTAATGTCTACGAACATACACACTCATCACATGAATACAAAACTGGAGGACTTTGCGAAGACGACACACTCAGGACCATTAGGCCATGATTTGTTGATTAACAGCGTTACAAGCTGGCGCCAGTTAGCATTTGCAGCGCGACCACTGCTGGAACGTTACAACAATGAGTATGCCAATCTGGTGCAGACCTGCACGAAGCATCAAATAAATGCAATCAACATTATGGGACGTCAGACAGCCAGCAATGGAGTTGCTGCCAGTGGAGGAGGTGGAATAGTTTCAAACGGATGGCACGCACACCAGTACAATAATGTTCAACGTTTCTTGGATCGATGTTTTCGTCAGTGGAGTGCCGAAATGGCTCGTCTGATGGCCGAAGAACCTTGTGATGCCCTTACAAACATGATTTCTTATCAGGAACACGATGGTTCGTCATATGTCCCTTTCAATCAGCACAAGCCTTGAAGTGTTGTACTTAATACGGCTCGCGCTATAACGAAAGCCACTACCACCAGTTCGCTTATGGAAGGTGTCACCATTGGTTGGTGAGGGCCAAAGTTCAGCTTCCAGTCAACACGTTGCGTGGATGCTGAACCTAGCAAGATAAGGCTCGTAGGCATTTTCTGGCGCTTTTTAAATACTCTATATTCTAGGCGGATGGTATTTTAACGTCTTGAACGGCGGGCTACCTGGCAGACAATTACCCAAAAAACTAAATTAATTGGCAATTGGTGTCCGCCAGTATTGTGTGGCAGGATGACTCTAGATACACATCATCAATCTCCGCTGGGTATGGGAAACCTGGTGTTCTTTTATATTTCACATACAATTATAAGTTAAACATTGAATATAGATTCAAGAAGGCATTAGCGGACGCGAAATACAAATATGGTCGCCTTATTTGCTGGGTCCTACAGTGTGGATTAACATAGATAAGATACTTCTAATAGGAGGCAACTTGTGACCTCTTGGATGGAAGGCTCATTATGAGATTATTATTTGGTATCTTGGATGTCATTTGCTGGACCGGGTTCTGTCGTCATTCCCAGGCGTCCTGTCAATTTTGCAATGGCATTTAGAAAACTGAAATCTGCTCTAGAATTATTGGTTGATTTCACTAAGTTATAACTCCGAGGTCGTCAGTCATGCGTACTGTCATTCGTCCTGTAAACTGCGAAGAAAGAAGAGGTGATCCACTTTTGTCGCTAGCACCTGAAAAGTTCAAAAAATCACAACTCGAAAAGTTTGATTTTGGTTATTGACAGCCAATCGTCAGAATGTATTAATCAGACACAAAATTTAAGCACTGGCTAGTTCTATTCAGTCGCTGTTTGAGAGTGTCGTATATGTTGGTTGTGACACTGTTTGAAATGGAAAATTATACATCAATCTCGCCGGGCTCTCCAGGGAACTCGAGTGGAAAGCTAAAACTGGATTCTATTCTTGGCGATATCGATCAATCTATGACACCTCATTAACTAAGAGACACTTGAAAGGACATTCATCTGTGTGAGTCTAATGGTTACATGGGTTCAGTGCAGACGTTTGGTTTATTCGGTTTTATTGGTATAGGCCCATCTGAAACCCACCGTTCGGGAGATTTCTATCTCCGTTTTTGTTTGAACACATGTCCTCTCACATACGCATGAATTTACATTAATCGGCTTGTTACTGCCAGCAGCTGGTACAACGCAATAATACAAAAATGAATTTTATCAAGCCAAGCAAGAGGGAAGGTGTAAGCTACTTGTCCTGAGATAACTTTTCTCCATTTGATTTCTTGAGAAATCTAACATAAGCCCATCGAAGTATCAATTCGCAGTGCAAACACAGAAAAGTCAAACAGTATATGAACACAACAACAAACCTGCAATTCTTCAAATCAATTTTGCGAGATTGAAACATGCACCAGTCGTCGGACAACAGAGCAAAACTACCGCCAGTCGCATGCACTGACGCATTTCGGCCTTCTACGATCATCATTAGAATACGACGGCAAACTGACTATCGATGATCAAACCGCATTGAATATATATGGAAATCAAAGTTAGACATGCGGCTCTCACCTCTAGCAGTCTCGCATATATGATTATGGAAGGTTGAAACGCGTCAGTGCGTGCGACGGGCGGTAGGTTTGCTATGTAGTTCAACGATTGATAAAATACAAAGGGATTGGTGTTTACTTCAAGCTCGCAAACTTGACTTAAAGCATTGTTACCACCACCCACGCAATCAATTATTGTTAAATTTTATTGCTTATAAACCAGCAATTCGTTTGTTTATAATTTTCATTATGGTAATTTATATATGGAATTTTATCAGAATTGAAGTTCTCTAGTTTTTTTGTCTTGAATTTTAATTCAATGAAATTTCTTTGTTGCAATATAATACAAAGTACGTGAAGTTTTAAAGTTTTAATTTAACCAATTCACATTTTTAGGGGACAAGCCCGGAAAGAACACTCTGACAGGGGATTCTAGCAGTAGAGCACGATTTTTGGAGCAGGAAAAAACTATTGCTGAGGTATGCATATGAGATATTTTTAAAGAAATGTAAATAAATACATATATAATATTTTTAAATAAGGTTTTTAAGGAATATCGATAAAAATATATGTTGTTATTTATAATCAATAATTAAAATAATTTTCGTGTTAAAAATAGTTTTACTGAACATTCACTCATCTTTTTGTAATATAAATTGGATGGGTTGCTATTATTAACTGAGTGCCATTATAAAATTCTCAGCCTTTTGGTGGGTTAATCAAATTCGTAGAACAATCTTAGTTAATATTACATTTAAAAACCTATCAGTTTTTTTCCAAATAGTATGGTTTTTCCCAGAAATATTAATCTGCGAAATTAAATAAGCAAAGAAACAACGAAATGGCATATTGTCTTTATAATTATAAAGTTCAGGATGGCCGACTTTTCTAATGTGTAGAAAATACTCTTTAGTAATGCGCAACCAAGTGACCTAGCAACAAAATAACTTCTATAAACTTCCGTTTGCATCAAAGTGACTTTTTGCGTAATAATAGGCATGTAAGGGTATGGAGATTAGCCACTAATTGATTGAGTAATTAATGATACCATTTCCGCAGATCAAAGAGATAAGTGCATATAAAATTAAACTTCTGATAAAGCTTATTTATACTTTCATGTCGTTGAAATTTTTTCGTCAATTTTATTGCAGCTTAATGAGCAGTTGATGCGCGACGAAGAGATGTTTGCCGAAAAAAATCGTCATCTGGAGGAAAAGGACAATGCTATTCGCGAGTTGGTTAGTTTTTATAGATATCAAATAACACTGTGAAATTTGGTTAAAATAGGACATGTATTGATTTTCGCTTCGGGAAAATGTTCAAATTTCAACTGGCAATTATTTACTAAAAAACACTTCATTGTAGTCGTTTTGAGATGGTTTCCTTGCCTATTTGTACGAACCAAGAATAGCAATATTAATTCCTCCATCTGTTCACAGGGGAATATTTTGGAGTGTATTTCTGCTCGCTTTGTCTTCCTGATTTACAATTTCTTCCAATGAAATTGAACGGAAAAAGACGGTTCCGTTTCTACTAATAACCCTACCAAATACCTAGCCCATTTTCAACTGAGTATAGGAACATTCCCAAAACTAGTATTTAGAGTGCTCCATGGGTATTGATACACTAATAATGTATGTTTCATCAATAAAGCTAAGTCTATTCTCATTTTTGGTTGATATCTAACATCCTCCTATTTGCTTCCGGTATCCTTCATTTACGAACACTAATTATTGGAATATTTAAATTAAGAAATAAGGTTTTGGCATGATCTTGTCGCGTATGCAATTCCGCAGTATACCTAAAACAGAATTTATCCATTGAAAAATGACATGAAATCGGATTTCTTCATCAGCTCCTTTTCACAGCCCAACAAATATACAAGAAAGAAAATATTACTGTTGCCTTTAAACACAGGAACAAAAAGTCAAGTTACAATGCATGCCCAATTAATCCCAAAAGAAGCTATGACCAATTAACTTACCAAAGAATTTCTAATAATGATAGAAATCATTTCAACGCTTACTGTGTTTTCTTTAGAATCAATAGCATTCTACAAACTGAAGGAGACATCCGACATCATATGTCAAAATATTAACAAAGTAAATCGTAAGATTGTTTAAATCAAGTTTGCGAGCTTGAAGTAAACACAAATTCCATTGTATTTTATCAGTCGTCAAACAATATAGCAAAACTACCACCAGTTGTACACACTGACGCGTTTCGACCTTCCATGATCGTAAAGCTTAAGATGTTAGTACAATAATCAAAATGGAATTAAAAACGAATAAAACGAATAAAAAACCTCGAAAATTAAAAATTCATTGAAGAATACGCCTATTATGAGCATCAGTTCCAACATGGTCAACTTTGTAAAATCATCTCTATTCCAACAATACAAAAACCAGCGCGATGCTTTTACCATTTAAAATTAGAAAAGAGCGCAGAGCTCTAGGCATGTTGAGATCTTTTTGGATTATGAATCAAGCCTAGATTCAAGTGCATGTAGAGAAATGTTTGCTTTAATGTTGAAGACATACTCTTGGATTCAAATTTTATCTCATTCATATAACGCTGCATTTATTGAGCTTAGTGATGATTACCAAATATTGGTTTATATTTTAGTTGGCTAAATGTTCATTATGTTGATCAATTTAAAATAAAATAAACCTGGCCATTGTATGTAGGCACATCTGTAAAATTTTATTTAAAATTTTTGGCATATAGTCATTTTACAACGCTGAGAGCAATATTGTGTTTGAATTGTTCTTCTAATCAAGTCTTTATATCAAGTTTGAAGCCAAAGTAAAACAACCCACAGCTTTTAAATTGTAGTCGTCGAACAAATATAGCAAAACCTACTGCCACCGTGCAATAAATGTATTTTAATCGTATTGCCTTCTAATCAAGTGATAGTAATTACTTGCATTGAACAATTTCAAGTACTTAGTAAATGTATCGTATTTTTTTCAAACACAGAAAATGCGATTCTTAAATTCTTCCTTTTTCTTGTTTAAATTATTTAAGACTTTTAAAACAATTATTACCAGAAAGTGTGTGTTGAATTTTAAATTCTTTCAAAATGTACTATTCAAATCACTTGTTTAGAAATGTAAATAATCTGCAAACGTAAGGCACATTGTATGCTTATGTGGACAGTCTTGAGTTGTTGTTTATTCTAGGATTTTACAAATTTTAAATGTATCTGATTAGAAAACGTTTTAAATATATTTTAATTAAAGGAAAACAAAATAAAGACGCTCCAAGAAAATTTAATTGCATTTGAAGAGAAATATGCAGTACTTAGTGCTCGATATGAGGACTCGGGAAATTTGCTATCAAGAGGTAATAAAAACTTTTTTTAGCTTTTGCTTAATATTTATATTAATATGAGTTCAATTACCTACTAATTACTTATATATTGTAGTTTTTAATTTCTACTTTCTCTGCACGCGAAGAATTTAGATTTAAATTTAGGTTGTCAATATATCACAATCTGTTAACACAAGTCTTCATCTAAACCTGTTAGTAATATCGAGCGGTGTTAACTTTCAAACCCGTAACAAATTTTTGATATGACACTTTTTGTATGTTCTTGCACGTTTTGAGATCACGACTTTCAAATGCGTAATCTTTATCGATAAGGATCAGGCCTATGCTTACGATGTGAATATTTTCTTTAAATTAGATTATATTCAATCTCTATTTTAACAAATTTCCCAGAACCAGCAAATTCTATGCATTTAGATTGCTATTTTAATTTTTAAATAGGCTATTTGGAGCCATTTCCATTCATATCCTCTACTTCAGAAGTAATATGTTCATACGGAGAAGGAAACGCTATATTGCATTACTAGGTGATATTGGGCAAAGAAAAAAATCAACTACAAATTCCGCAAAAAATAATTTGAGGAAGTTCTTAATCGAATTGTCTTAATGAATGTAATTATTTGTTTATTATTTAGTGTAATGTAAGCAACAGATAAATTCTGGCGTTGAAAATACTCTTTTGGTAATCAGTTTACACATGCAGTTACATCAACGGTTAATTACTAGCAAATTAGCAATCAAATAAAAAAATATATTACAACACATCTATATTTTAATAACAGTTTATTAGTAAATTGTTTCACTTCCACTATTC
>JAQBSW010013924.1:0-12762 GCA_029291075.1 Eudiplozoon nipponicum
TTAACCTTACGTTAATTTTTCGTATTTGTCTCACGTGGCATAACCAGCTGTTCTTAGCTAACAATTGTGTAGCATTTTTGAACAGTTCTTTGGTATTATGCCATCTCTGAGGCAATGTTCGTGTACATATTTTTATGCAATTACCTTTGATTTTAATGTATATATATTTTACATTATAATGTATTTCTCACACATGACATTACACTGCCTATTTTGGTATGACCAGCTACTTAGAGCTAACGCTTTCGTGTAGCAACACTAAGTAGTGATCAGCTTCATATCATGGTACAGGCCACTTTCAATGCATATCTCAACTTTATCTATTTCACAAAGACCACTCTACAAATGTCATGACCACAACGTCGAGCACTCTAGCTCCTTTGGTCGTATACAAACACATTGACAACGATCCAACCTGCTTAGGTTTTAACTTAAACCTGGCAAATTCAGAGGCGATTTACCTCGAAATCTTCACGCTGCGGCTCCAAAAACTTACACTGCTCTATTTTGCCTCACGTGCTATGACCGTCCACTAGAGCTAACAATTTGTGTAGCAATTCCTAGTGGTTACCTTGCATCATATCATTGTTGAAGCAACCAACAAGCATATTTAAGCCCAGCACTTATGGTTCATCATATTTTTGCTTAACTTGGTTCGAACTCTGTCATGCATTTCTTATCTAGCCTCGCAGAGAGGAATATTTTTTTCTTTTTTTTCAGAGAGGAAAGTGTTGTAACGACACAAATCAATCGCCGACATATTGCGTAAATTAAATTTAAATTTATTTACGTTGCACCAATGAGAAAAAAGCAAATTGCCGTTTAACCACGTTTAACCACGCTTAACCAATAGTATGCAAGTACACATATTGCATGCTATTTAAGCACGGTAATTTACCATGCAAGTCAGTTGTGGCATTTGCCTTCTACCTGCTTCACGCGTGTGCGTTCTGTCGGCTGTCAATACGTGTGCGCTCTGTCGGCTGTCAATACCTACTCATCTTGATGCGGGATACCGGAGAGACGAGCCAATTGAGTGCAGGACCTGCAGGACACCATACACAACGCGATCACAGCTCAACCACGGGAGCGAAAACTCAACCAGAGTCCACCCAAGGCTCTAGGACATCTTCAACTCTGAAGACTTCAAGCGAACGCATTACCCGGCCCTCTTAAGGGCCCCCATATCAGTAACTAATCTCTATTCAGAGCACCTTAACCGAGTTTGTAACGTCGTACGGCATTTACTTGAAGCCGGGGCGTTTACACCCTATTAATTACAATTAAAATTGCAGTTCAAGAAATCTCAATTAAAACTGCTTGAAACTAACAGAGATTGTTTCTAAAATCACAGTTAAGAGAAATATTGTGTAAAAACAGAGTTAGATTATTTGACCTTAAAAAGCACTATATTTGTCAAAATTGAACATCGTTGGGTTGTAACTCCGAGCCGCGTTTTACAGCTTAATAAATGTCATATAAGAGTTCAAATGGTACATGTTGAACGATATAGAACAGATTAATTACCTTTTCCTTGTGGGGCACCACTAGGTCTTTGCATGCACCTTTCACCTGATTATTCGAGATATTTCTACTTTCTCTTGCCGACGACTTTTGCAATGGAAAGCACATCACACAAACAATTTGACAAACAATATGTCAATTGTAAAATTTTCGATTAAACTGCCCCATTTACATTTTTTGTTAGATCTCTTAAGCAGAAATGGTTTTTTTACTAGGTAAGTGTATGTGTCTGCATGTGTACACTCATCGAAATGAAATTACAGTGATTTAATACAAATATTGACGACTCGCTAGATAAGCGTTCGCCACGCCTGTGTGTATGCGTTCTTGTTTTTTTGGACTGAGAATTATTCAATTACTGCACGTGTACAATTAAAAATCACCAAAAGTCAAATAATTACTGAGGCTGTTAAAACAGCACAATTCCTCTCAGACAAAGATAAGTTTGGGTTTGAATAAGACGTAGCCAGAGCTGTGTTAATAGACGAATAGAAAAAAATAAAAACCGAATTAAGAAATTAAAATCCCAGGAAAGCGTTAATAGTAAACAATGTAATATGTTTGAGGTCAGACAAAGGACGAGCGAAGGTTCTGATGAGTCTATTTGATTATAATGATAAATGTATGAACAACTAGACAATATAGGGGTGTACGCTAAAATCCTTAAAGATCCTACGGATAAGTTACAAAGAGAGTTAAATTATTGGTCAATAAAATGATTGCTAAGGAAGAATTAGATCAAGCGCTTGGTAACGCTCTCAAACAATGATATACAGTCGCTCCCAGAGTGTATGTTTTAGTAAGGATACATAAAACAGGCAACCTTTTGAGAATTATTGTTAATGTTCAACATTCTCCAACACATAAAATGTCTAAGTTTCTATCATAAAATAAGGAAATATTCGTACTTCTTAGACCATATGTTGATGAATTCATACTATTTGGTTGAGATTGTCGATAGATGTGAACTAAATGAAAACGATAGATTAGCGAGTTTAGATGTGGTGTTAATGAAAACCTATATACCAGTACCCGAGGCACTAGACTATTTTCAGCATTTCCGTTTTGATCATCCACTAATATTAAAAGGAAGCAAAATGACGATGAGACATTTCAAGGAGATGATGTACGTATGTATGTCCTCCACTTATTTTAAATTTAGGTCTAAAATGTTTAAGCAGATTAGAGGTGTTCCAATCGAACAAAGACTGTCAGTCCCAATAGCTAATATCTTCATGCATTACATTGAGAAAACCTCTTAGATATAACCCCAATCAACCCAAAATTGTTCGTGTGCTATTGGGATGATATATTATTTATTTGGAATTACGGGGAGGATCAACTGATAAATTTCTTAAATATAGCAAATCTGGTGAGCGAACTGATATTTAAAATTGAAAATGAATCATGTGGCAAAATACTATTTCTGGATGTCAAGTTAATTTGAAATGGTAAAAAGCTAGAACTGGATCTTTATAGGAAGTATACTTACTCAGTCAAATAATCCATATATAATGAAAATTGGTATCTTAAAATCGATGATAATAAGAAGCTTAAGATTAACAGATATGAACATAGAGAGATTGAATTAGGTAGACTACGGGAAATATTTAGTGCTAACGGTTATCCTCTGAAGTTAATTGAAGCAACAATGATGAGCGTCATAAGTAAATTTAATCATGACTGGAAGTATATGAAGTCAAATAAAACAAAAGATGGTCAGAGATGGTAATACCTGACACTATACTAACTAGGAAAATCAAAATGGTAGCATCAAATTACAATATACGTACTATTTTAAAACAGACCCTTACCCTATGTATTAAAATACCCAACCAAAAGGAGAAAATAGAACCGTTAGACACATCAGGAGTATATGAATTCAATGAAACGACTGTAACCTGACGTTTGGGGGTGAAGCTATGCGCTCAATTAAGGTAAGACGAGAGGAACAAGTATGTCCATATTAGTAGATCGGATCTTGCACGACGTACAGTGGAGACAGGGCACACAATTAATTGGGATGGTTGCAGACGCATATCAAGTTTTTGTCGTAGTAGATCGACAAAATTTATGGGAAAATGCAACTTTTCTTTTCACTTTACCTATTATCTTTCTTTAGCAGGAAATTTTCAAATTTCTTTTATGATCCCTTTTTTACTTTCTTATAACTTTCTACTCTATCAAAACAATTTAACTTTGTCTAATTTAATATTGCTAACTCTTAATTATTTACTGTATTCACAATATCTTGCCTCTCCACATCAGGATGCCACTTGTAATTACTTCATTTAGGAAAGTAATTGTAAAAGTACGTCTGACGTGTGCAATTAGAAAATAACAGTTATCATTTTGGTTTCACTTAAAAGACTGATACACGTGTCGCTAATTATATTTAACAGATTATTTCTCAAACTTGAGAAAAAGCACACATACATACACAAAAACACACAGACTTGGCATACACCTATCTAGTGAATCATAAGATGTTGCTAAATCGCTGTAATTTCACTGGGATGAGTGTACACGTGCAGTAATTGATTACTCCTCAATCCAAAACAAACGAGAACACATACACTCAGGCATGACGTACGCTTATCTAATGAGTCGTCAGTATTTGTTATTAAATCACCGTTATTTCATTTCGATGAGTGTACACATGCAGAAACATACCCAAACAAATTTGACATACACTTACCTGGTGAAAAAAATCAGATCTAAAAAGAAATATAAATGGGGCAGTTTAAAATAAGAATTTTCACTTGACATATTCATTGTCAAATTGTTTGTTGAGTGTGCTTTCTATTGAAAAAGACGTCCAAAAGAGGAAGTCGAAATATATGGAATAATCAGGCAGACATCGGACGCAAACACCTCGTATCGCAACATAAGGAAAAGGTAATTAATCTTTTCCTTGTCGTGCAACATGTTTAGAATAGAATAGAATAGAATAGAATATCTTTATTTGGATTCAAACCACACATATTCCATCAAATAATAAAATTGGAAATTGTACAATATATATTAAAATAATTATCACATCACAATAATTGTGCAATTAATCTCATGTAGATAGGTATATCTCACTAGTTGTACAATACAATATATCAATATCAGAAAGTTCGACTGAAAAGAATAATATATACATCATCAAATTAGGAACAATTAAGGTATAATTCGAGTGTAACATTATGCAAAAATTGAGAACCATGACTAGCAATTGATTGTATGTAATGTTAACTAATTTGAAGATATAGTGCATAACATTTCAATTATAATAATACAAAACTTGGAAATAAAAATCTCAATAAAATCTGTTTCCGATAACAATTATCCTTGTCTTTTATTCAACCATGAGAAAGTATTATCATAATCAAAAAAATAAAAGATATCAGCAGGATTGCAGATTTTTCAAGTTCAGTAGATAAAGTTTTAATAGACATCTTAGATGGAGGCATTTCTCTAAGCCCCTTCGGCAATTGGTTATAAATTTTGTAGATTTTCGAGAAAGAGAATAACTTGCTCGCTACATTCCCCACAAAAGGAGGAGATATTGCCATATGTCCAGATCTAGTTCCAATTTCATGACTCTTTCTTATCGGAGTCATATAGGCACCAGTCCACTGGTTCAGATGGAAAACTTTTATACAATAACACATCCTTCGAAACCACAGAGATTGCAATGACGCAAACTGTAATCTAGAGGCGTATATAGTGCAAGAAATAGGACTAATATGTTTCACAACTTTTCTTTGTACAGCTTCTATCTTATTAGACAAACCCTTTTTTAATGGATTCCAGGTAGCGACAGCATATTCTAGTACCGGTCTAATCCATATTATATACATTTGAAGTTTTATATCATTTGATAAGATATTTCGATTTATTAGTGCCCATCTTTTCTTGGCACTGCCTACTATACTTTCAATATGTCTCTCAGCAGAAGCTGTACATTGAATAGTTATGCCTAAATCCTTAATTTCTTGCATAAGTTTAATTTCAAACACATCATTAATAACAGCATCATGAAAATAAACATAATGAAAGTTTGTTCTGTTCCCTATTTTTAAAGCTTTCGTCTTTTTATTGTTTATTCTCAGCCCTAGTGTAAACAAATATTTACTCAAATCATACAGATCTAAAATCACATTATTTTTGGAGAATTCGACATTCTTTGGATCAATTGGGAAGATTATTTTTAAATCATCAGCGAATTTGCAAACTCGACCGTTAAGGATCTTAGTTTCCAAATTTGCTAATACAATTTTAAATAAAATTGGCCCCAAGCTTGATCCCTGTGGAACTCCACTCGTTACTCGTTTTGATTTTGATTCAAATCGTTTACTTGAATACTCATTCTTCGATTATATAGATAGTATTTAAGTAATCTAAAAATATTCGGATCAATATTCAACAAACTAATCGCATTCAAAATAGCATCAAAAGATATAGAGTCAAAAGCTTTTGAGATATCTATAAATACAATTAATGCATCTAACTTATTCTCGTCTAATGTGATTACATGTTTCCACATGGAAAGCATATTAGTAGTTGTCGATCTACCTTTCGTAAAGCCATGTTGACATAAGTCAAAATCAGCCGGTAACATACGTTCTAAATGATCTAGTATCAATCGTTCTATTATCTTCAAAAACGAAGAGATAATAGAGATTAATCTATAATCACTGGCGCACGTTGGCTTACTAACTTTTGGCAACGGCTTAGCTACAATCGTTAATATATCGATTGGTAATTTCCCATCCTTCAAAATTCTATTTATAAAGTTGCAGAGTGCATTCCTAAATGTTAAGGGTAATTGAATCAGATTATCAATCGAAATACCAAGGTGATCTTTTTGTTTTTTTGATTTGATTTTTAACATCAATTTTATCAATTCATCACTTTCAATAACAAGTCCTGGTTCCTGGCCTCCCAAAGGATCTGATAGTTCTATAAAAATTCTCTCATTCTGTGGATTGCATATCAAATTGACAAATACTTCCTCCAATTCACAGAGAAATCCAGACTCAGTTTTATCCACAGGTAGTATAAGCTTTAACTTTTCCTTGTATTTACTGTAATCTGTGAGGAGTTTAAATCCTATTCGAGGATTACTCTTCATTTTGGCCAAAATAATTCGTTCTGATCTTTGACGAATTATTAGCAGTGATGAATTAATTTCGTTATCAATGGAATCTAACCTCATTTGTTTAATACTATTAATAAGACTACACTTTATTATATTATCTCGTTTAATTCTTAGTTTACACAATTTCCTATTAATCCGTTTCGGTATAATGTCCGTAAACGTAGATGCCTGAAATAAAACAGATAATAACGATGAAACAGAAGAAACAAATTCATCAGTATTCAAGAAACAAAAACTCTCATAATTTAAAGCTTATTTAACAGATCATATTATATTCGGATTTAAGCTATACAAATCTAATTTTACTGAGCTGCATTTGATCCTATATTATGTACAGTGAGATATATATGGCACGTACATACCATAGTTTTTTTATCTGCTGTCACAATTTAACTCTATTTCAATTAAAACTAATATATATATAATTTAATAAGAATAAGAACAAGAATGAGAGAAGTTTTATTTGATTATATATAATTTTCTCCTCTGTGAGCAGGTTACATGCCAATTCTATTTTGAGCGTCGTGTCATTATAGATCTTAAATGTTCCAACGAACACATCGAAGAAATAAATATATGTTTGAGCAGAATATGGAAATTGTAATTCGATCGTCATACCAGTTAGGACATCAAAAGTACTTTGAAAAGATTATGTACAGTACAAACGATATAACTTTGTCACCAAGTCTGTGATTTCCTAAATACAAATATTAATACCGTTAACGATTAGGATGCTACGAGTCTTGATTCTTCTGTTGATGATGTTTTAGGTTGATCCTTTAACTCTTGGGAGAGAAATAAAAAAATAGTGCGAATATTTGATCGTATATATTATTTAATAAAAGAAATTAGGTTTCACTATTATCATTTGATATTTGAAAAATAAAGTTTTCATACTTACGTTTGTGTAATATTGTCTAACAAGTTCACTTGCGTTATCGCATATTGCAGATTTAAAACTTTTTGGATTTTGACTGCCTGTATTGCAAGGTAATCGGTTGTATAGTATTCTGAAATACTTTACTATAATGAAGTTTGCAAAGTCTATATAAACAGCTGATCCATTAAAGACATACATTTGTCAGTACAAACCAAAATTTGTATAGTGTAGAAGGCAATTCACCCAGTAGACCGGGTTTGTCCTTATTGGGATTTCATCACATGCTGTTCAGAAATTTCCGTGGACATGGTTCGAACGTTTTGATACATTTTGGTTTGAAATAATTTGCACTGCTCACAAGACAAGTTTCATCATTTTACAACTAATTAATTTCATATATTCATATCAAAAAATAACTCAGGTGTTTATTATTTTTATATTTAGTGTATTGGATTTTAATCACGCGCGTCATTTTTTATATTATTCATTTATCCTTATACTTATGCAAAGCAAAATTTATTAGTTCTATATTATGCGTTATGATATACCGTATTTATTTAAGCGATGAAAATATTTTATTATATTATGTAGAACGTACTTAGTAAACGTAACCATTTTAACTCTATCCAAGTCAAGAGAGAAAAAGGCACATGTCAAATAGAATAACGAAAATTGCGCGGACATTATAATGATATAAAGAAATGTTATGTATGAAAATAAATAGTTATATTTTCGCATGATTTATATTTAATGTGACTGTATAACTGGAAATACTTGCTCGCAACTTAAACCTGCATTGAATCGTTCAACGTTTATTATTACACTGTAACGGCTCAAGAACAATTCGCCGACATATTGAGTAAATGAAATTCAAATTCAATTTACGCGGCACCAATTAAAACAAGCGAAATTTGCCGTTAAAAATGACGTGCGAGCTTTCAATTTCTGGCTATTTAGGGACGGTGAATTTACCATGCCAGTCAGTTATCGTGTTTTAAAGATTCATGGACAACATTCTTCACGCCGACGCCACTTACTGTATGTCATATCTTGATGACATAATGGTTTTCAGTCTAGAATTAGAATCTCATGTCAAGCATTTACGAAATGTACTCTCACACTTATCCAATAACGGACTCAAAATTAATTGTGACAAGAAGCAGATTGCAACTATATCCGTGGACTCCCAGGGCATTATATTGTAGGGGTATTTTTGCGGGGTTGCTATCTAGTTCGTGATTCTATACCCGTTCTACATATCAATGGTGGCTATTATTACTACCCTAGCACCTACATTGTCTCTGATCCTTTTCGTATGGTTGATGTGAGAAAGCAGAAACATGGTGTTATACATATATTGTACACAATGTAGCAAATAGAAATATAATTCACAGTTAGTCCACACTGACCATGTGTTGGTCGACAATAAAAACAGATTTTAATGCAAGAGTAGGTCTTAAACACCATTCACAGTTAAACTAAATTGTCCGTCTTCTAGACGGCAACAGTTAAAATGATTTATGTTTATAAAGAAAAATGTTTTGCACACACGCAGTTATTCGCATACAAATGTCTGAGTTGAACTGTATTTATGCCATCGATTTAAAATACATGATGATACTAAAAAAGTCATCGTTAAAAGTTATCACTAAAAATGAATATATAAACCGTTTAAAGACTTCAATGACAAAAACTCGATTGAAAATACATGATGATATGGATTAAGTCAACGTTAATAGTCATCACTAAAATTGAATATGTAAACCGTATAAAGACTTCAACGATAAAAACTTACAAATGGTTAGTTCACTGCTTGCTACGGTTTTAGTTCATGTCAATATATTAATCCATTATTCTATGTGGACAGTAAATCCTTCACATAAATTGCGAATAATCCAACTAAGCGAAATAAATCCGCAGTGACACAATAGCTCACCGCGTGATCCTCGCGGATCGCGCACGGTTCTGTATTTTAATAAAAACCCTATTAATTACAAATAAAATTGCAGTTCAAGAAATATCGATTAAAACTGCATGAAACTAACAGAGATTGTTCCTAAAATCACAGTTAATAGAAATATTGTGTAAGAACAGAGTTAGAATATTTGACCTTAAAGAGCACTGTATCGAACATCGTTGGGTTGTAACACGGAGCTGCGTGTTACAGTATCACGCCACAATGTATTCAATCTTCATCCTCGAAGGCGAATTTATTCAGGAATATCGAGTCATTGAAGACTGTTAGCGAGTTGCAAATAATTTGTGGAGTTCTAAAATACTATCGCAATTTCCTTCTCGGCTTCTTAAGTCAACTTTATCCTTTGTGTAGGCACCTGCGGAATCAAAAAGGACTTAGCAAGAATTCCATCATTACTTGATCACTTAAAGACAAGGATTTACTTCGACTCGCCATCAATGCTTTTGAATTCGCTATTGGAGCCACGTTAGAACAAGAGATCGACGGAGTTCGGAAGCCTATCAGTTTTATTCGCGTACTCTACAACCAGTACAAACAAGATTGAACAATTTCGATCGAGAACTCATCACTTTCCACGACACAGTGCGCCATTTTATCAGTATCGCTGGCAGCAGCAGATATGTTGTTTTCACAGATCATGCTCCATTAGATAGCGCACTACGATACGCGGCTTTAACTTTCGCCAAGTACCCTGCTAGAGTAGAAAGACAACTTTCACGTCTAAGCATATAGCAATTCGACATCTTTAAAGTCAAGGGCGAACAAAACTTCATTGCAGACGCACTTTTCAGGCCAGACGTCTCGCTAAAACCTCCTTCACCGTCGCCATACACAGTCAACTCTGTGACACTCAGCGACCCTGCACTAACGCCATACCTCCTGCGAATGAAACAGCGCGGTGACACTCACATTCAGAGATCAGCACGTTACTCCACCAAGTTCGTATGCCGTCTCTGGTACGGATTATCAATTGTTTACTTCACGGGTACGCAGCCCAACAAGCCAGTTCTGCCGACCAGATTTCAAAGAAACGTTTTCGACTGAATTTACTCAATTTCTCACCTAGGAAGTAAAGCGACTGTCCGATTTCTTACAGATCGTTTCTGGGGTCACTGGCTCAGGCACAATGCTAAACGATGGGTCTCTGATTGTGCCATTTTCCAGAAAATAAAGATCACACGACACACTCTTTCTATGTTGCAACATTTCCGAACTACTTCACGCTTAGTCCTCATCCACATCGACATATTTCACCTGACAAAGGTTTAAGGCTTCAGCTACCTTCTACCTATGATTGATAGATATGCACGATGGCCTGCGGCATTACTTCTTGACACCATTTCTGCAGACGAAGTAACCAAACATTTATCTCTGCATGGATATCCCATTATGGTGTTCCCAATGAGGTCCTCGCTGACAGAGGCTTTTGCTTCTCATCGGATCATTTCAAACCCATCTTGCGGTTTATGGTACACGCCCTACGCCAGATGACTGCCCACCATTCCCAATCTAACGGCTTTCAAACCTTACACTGCTCTATTTTGCCTCACGAGTTATGACCGGCCACTACAGCTCACAATTTGTGTATCAATTCCTATTGGTCACTAGGCATCATATCATTGTTGAAGAAATCAAAAAGCATAATTCATCCCAGCATTTACGATATATTTTTACAGCTATGAGCAGAAAAATAACCGGTTGCTTAACTTGGTGTGATTTCTGCCCTACATTTCTTATCAAGCCTCGCCGAGAAGAATGTTTTTCTTTTTTCAGAGAGGAAAAATGAGATAACGGCTCATTAACAATTAGCCGACATATTGCGAAAATGAAATTTGCCGTAAACCAATAGCGTGTGAGCTTTTGATTTAAAGTTATTTAAGCACGGTGAATTTACCATGCCAGTCAGTGTTCACGTTTGCCTTCTGCTGTGCACTACGTGTGCGTGCTGTCTCCTGTCATACTGACTTTTCACATTCATTGATTTCTGGACTTGCTTCGCACACAGTGTCAATTTCAGTCACGTCAACGATGTTGCTGCACAACTATTGGGATGGAGCAACATCAACTAATTGGACCTTTACGTGTGCCAGCTACCACAGTGCTGTTGCAGATCTTCAACGAGACAATACTCAGAATTCACGCAGTCGCTCGCCACTGATGTCAACGCCACAACATAAGGAACAACAGACAGTTAACCAAAGCTGGTCTCAATTGTCTAGGAGTATTGTATTAATAAGTGCCCCAACAGTACTAATCTCAGACATCTTAGCACTTAACTGACTATGTGACGTCGTGCGGCATTTAGTTGAAACCGAGGCGTTTTGCCGTGTTAAAAATTATTTCAATAAAGTTTTTGCTCATAGTAATCACAGAGCACATTGTATCTATCCAATCGTTGGACAATAGGGCAAAACAACTATCAATCAAAATTACTAACGCGTTTCGACCTTACATAATCATCATTACATCACAATGACAACCTCTTTAGCGAGGATTAAACAGAAATATACATTTCAGTTAAGTAAAATTAGATGTGCGGCTCTCACCCATAATAATTTCACATATATTGTTCTGGATTGGATATTTGGCTGCAAAATTTCTATGCAGTAACAGACATTACATTTTTGCAGTTTTCTATATATATATATATATATATATATATATATATATATATATATAATAAGTTAAATATTCAATGTTTGCGCGCGTGGTGATACTTATTTTCAAATCCGGTTTGCGAGCTTAATATAAACACCAATCTCATTTAGACAATCATCAAACATAGAAAAACTATCGCCATTATCACTTTCAAAGCACGACGGAAAATTAACTCTCGATGATCACACCCAAAGCATAAGTAGAATAGAATAGAATAGAATATCTTTATTTGGATTCAAACCACACATGTTCCATCAAATAATAAAATTAGAAAATGTACAATATAAAGAGATATCACATCACATATATATGTGCAATTAGTTGTACTGTACAATTTATCAGCATCAGAAAGATCAGCTGTAAACAGTGATAGATTCTTCATCAAAATTACAAAAAAAATTTAAGTTATAATTCGAGTATAACATTTGTAAAAAAAGGGAACCATGACTAATAATTGATTGTGTGCATTGTTGATTAACAAGATGATATAATGCATAACATTTCAGTTTTAATAATACAAAATTTGAAGATAGAATCTCAGGAGAAATTATGTTGCTGAAAAACAATTAATCC